>BPLR01018650.1:0-47482 GCA_021605095.1 Caerostris extrusa
GTACCAAATACAAGTAAAAAATTTTTTGTACCAACAAAAGTTTATCATTAAGAACCGAATATCATTTAACATTATTTTATTTGCCAAACCAAAGTATACATTAAGTATGAAATACCATTAAGTATTTGTATCAACCAAAGTATACCCTTAAGTACCAAATAATAAGTTACCAATTTAAGTACTAAGCCTAAATATGCAATTGAATGTCTTTCTTGCCCTAAGTCCTAAGTTTGGATCAAAATAACTATAGTACAGGAACAAATTGGATTTTAAGATTTGTTGTTTCTTTTAGGAACTTTGTTGTGTGTTGGTTGCAGTTACCACTCCTTGGGTATGTGTTGGATGGGTTGGGTTTGTTTGACGGTTACTATGTTGTTTGAATGTCTTTATTTTTACCAACTTCTGTAACTTTTATTTAAAGATGGAAGATGTAATATAGACGTGCTTTACCATTTTTTTTTCTTTTGTTTTTCGGCTTAAATTTCAATGTAATGAATAATAGTTCCTACTAATTTATTCAAAATACAATTTGTAATCTCACATATTTAATTCGATTCAATCAATTGAGAACTGATCATTTAATTAATTTTTTTATATATACGAAGAATTTATTTTGAAAATTGGTTCTTAAAAAATTTAAATTTGTTACTTATTTCTTTTTTTTTTTTTTTTATATGTTAAGTATTCTAGTTAAGTTAAATTAAAAACCAAAAAATGATTTAAGTAATTAAATTATTAAAATAAAGATTGAGAGTTACAGAAATCTAAAAAAATTTACAAGGAATTTATTTACTTATTCATTAAGTATTTTTTTTTATATCACGTTAAGTATTCTAAACCAGAATTAGCACAAAATTAAACCACAGATTAATTTACTAAAGAAAGTATAAAAGCCAAATTAAAGTGTTCTAAGTATTTTGCCAACTAAAGTATAGTATTAAGTACCAAATACCATTAAGAATTTTGTGTCACACAAAGTATATCATTAAGTATTTTGTTCCAACTAAAGTATAGTATTAAGCACCAAATACCATTAAGAATTTTGTACCACACAAAGATTCTCTACTCATGCACAAAAAGTATACCATTAAGTATTTTGTATAACTAAAGTACACCATTAAGTATTTTGTACCAACCAAAGTTCACCATTAAGTACTAAATACCATTAACTATTTTATACCAACCAAAGTTTACTATTAAATTCCAAATACCATTAAGTATTTTGAACCAACCAAAGTATGTCATTAAGTAACAAATACCAAGTTACCAATTTAAGTACCAAGCTTTAAAGTGCACACCAGAATGACTTTCTTGTTCTCTACACGTCCTAGGTTTGGATCTGGTGTAACTCTAATATAGGAGCAAATTGATTTAAACATTTATGTTGCTTGCTAGGTCTTTACTGTGTGCGGGTTGCAGTTATCATTTGGGTATGTGTTGGATGGATCGGATTTATTTGACGCTTACTATGTTGTTTGGAGTATTTTTTTTTTACTGTAACTCTTATTTAAAGAGAAGATGTGATATTTTAAGAAATACGTATCTTACCATTCTTTTGTTGTTGTTTTTGTGCCTAATTACTTCAGTGGTTCAATAGTTCCTACTAATATATTAATAGTACGATTTATAATCTACATATTTGATTCGTTTAAATAAATTGAGAACTGATAATTTATACAGATGAAGAATTAAAATAAGTAAATTAAAAAATACTCGGTTCTATCTCCGGATGAGAGTTGGACAACTATATGCAAGGTGCACTAAAATACTTTTCTCTCGAGATGAGAACTATAAACTAATTACTTCTTCTCGGGTTCTGAATCGTTTTTCCTAAACACCAACACGGGTTAGTACCATTTACTCTGTTACAATCAAATACTTTTTAAATTCATCATGAGATTGAATTTTAACAGCTGCATTTGATGGTTTTCTGTTTACTTGATTGCTTTTATTTTGTATATGAGCAATTATTTTTATTTGCACATACATATTTTTCACATTTTTCTAAAGAGGTTTTTTGTTTCATGGTTCGAACTGAATGCACAGTTTTAAACTTTTTGTGACAAATTAAAGTATCATTGATATTTTAATTAGCATGCACATTGAATATTAAATAATTTCAGAAATATTATTTCACAAACTTTTAGATAAAAGGTTTGTGAAAAATGTACACTCGATTTTTATCAACAATTTTTCATTTATGTGACACTTTTCTTGGTAATTGGTAGATAATAAATTTAACAATTTAGATTAGTAATTAAATAAAAAATAATTCTTGCAAAAAATTGAAAATTTTTGTTTTACTTTCTTCTAGCATAAAACACATATTACCGAAATTAAAACAAAAGCAACATATTTTTTTTTTAATGAATAAATGATGTTTTTAGATCATTAACAATTCATGTTATAAATAAAAATTGTTAAATAACATATTACTTTATTAACAGGTAAATTTTGCAGTTTAAAGGAAATTAAATTATTTCTGAGTAGGTTATAGTGTATATTAAAGCATTAAATAAAAAAATGGGACAATACCTATCCACCTATTACTCCCTTAAAAACTATTTCAAAGCATCATCAAATGAAAATCTCATGAATTTCGAATTGCCTTATAGTTATCTTAAATTTCATGGTTTAAAAGAAAAAGCTGATATTTATAGCCTAATGTAAACTTTTATTTGTCAAATATATTTCATAAAAATTCTATATTTCACCAACTCATTTAAATTCACCCTTTTTATTAAATCCTAATCTGTAATTGATCTAATAACTGCTATTGTCTGTAATTATCTCTAATGACTGTATATTATCTGTTTTCTAATAACTGTCTATTATCTGTTTTCCAATAGCTGTCTGTTATCTGTTTTCTAATAACTGTCTATTATCTGTTATTTGTAATTCTAATCTCTTATTTGTTTTGTTATTGAATTCTAATTTGTTAATTAAATTCTAATCTAATTAACAAAGTTTATCAAAAAAATAAGTTATTTTTATGCAGTTCTAAATTTATTTTAGTAAACGATTTAGTTTACTATAATATTACTATTCCGTTAAAATATAAGATTACAAATCATAAATATGAGTATTTAATTTGTGATCTTTATTAATAACTTAGATATGTAGAAGTGAAAATAACTTAATTATAAGAACTTTCAGTGTTGAAAATGTGAAAATAAAGCAGGAGTCGCAAGTGCTACAAACTGTACCGTTTATATTCTTGGTGAATGATTTTAAAATATCTTTTTGATATCCAAGATTGATCACGAGGAGATCAAGTAGTTGAAATTTTTACCATGCGCAGCTTCGAAACCTCTTGCCAAAAGTTATGGAGCAGCTGTCATAAATAGTTGTCAGAATAATGTACAATTAAATCAAACTATTATAACTAATAATAGTTAATTGAGACATTGTTATCATTGATGTAATCACTTTGGTTCACTTTTAATATATAATGATTTACAGATTACAGTTTTGAATGTTTTAAAATATTTTCATTATGATTATTCACTTCTTGTATCCAAGATTTCAAACTTGGATGTTTAGAAAAGAATAAACAATTATTTGAAACATAGAAATTGTAATTGGATTGGCCGATATACAGGTTAGAAATAACAAATAATGTGTGGAAAATAATAAATAATTATTTGAAACATAGAAATTGTAATTGGTTTGGCCTATAGGTTACAAAAATTTTAGAATTTAATGGAAATCTTTAAAAACAAATTAAAAAGAATAAAAAAATAATTTTGTGTGAAATAAAATTGAGCTTTCACCAGAATAAATAATTTTGCGTTAATCTTTTTTGAAATATGGAAATTAATAATTTGAAAGAAAAAAATAATAATTGAAACTTAAAAAATTAATTGGATTTGTCAGGTTACTCAAAATTTAGAATTTAATGTTAAGAACAAAATACATAACAGCAAATCTTTAAAAAAAATTAAAAAAAAAATACAATTCCAAACGATTTTCTTTTCTCAAAAAATCTCGTTTTCACTTTGAAATAAAATTGTCTTTGCTTTCACCAGACGATTTTTAAAACAATTTTGCATTAATCTTTTCTTCTGAATTAATTTTATTTATTTAATAATTTGAAAATAATAATTAATAATTTGAAAAAAGAAAAAAATAATAATTGAAACATAAAAATTAATTGGATTGGTCGATATACTCAAAACAATTTAGAATTTAATGTTAGAACAAAATACATAAAAGCAAATCTTAAAAATAAAAATAAAAAAATATACAATTCCAAACGATTTTCTTTTCTTTGAAAAATCTCATTTTCACTTTGAAATAAAATCGTCTTTGCTTTCACCAGACGATCTTTTAAAACAATTTTGCATTAATCTTTTCTTCTGAATTAATTTTATTTATTTAATAATTTGAAAATAATAATTAATAATTTGAAAAAAAGAAAAAAATAATAATTGAAACATAAAAATTAATTGGACTGGTCGATATACTCAAAACAATTTAGAATTTAATGTTAGAACAAAATACATAACAGCAAATCTTAAAAATAAAAAATAAAAAATATACAATTCCAAACGATTTTCTTTTCTTGGAAAAATCTCATTTTCACTTTGAAATAAAATTGTCTTTGCTGTCACCAGACGATCTCTTTGAACAATTTTACATAATTTTTTTTTCTTCTGAAATAATTTTTTACTAAATTATACAATAATAATTTATTTGTTTTGTAACTAAATAATGAACAAAAAAAAAAACTTGTAAAAGAAATTTAAAAAAAAAAAAAAAAAAAGCCATTGAAAGAAATTGAAACAAAACTGAAAGTGATCAAGAGCACGAAAAACCCCTTCTCCGAAAACGATACCCACATATTTTACAGACAAAAAAAAAAAATAAAAATAAAAAAATAAATAAATAAAAAAATCTCGCGCATGCGTATGTTATTAGTTGTTAATCATTTTAAATCATGAATGTGTGTGATTTATTGAAACAGTTTTCCATTGGTTCTAAATATATTTATAAAGAATTTTTTCTTTTTGAATTTTATAAAATAATTAAAAAATTTTCTGTTTGAATTTTATAAAATAATTACAATTTTCAATTTTTTTTGAATTTTGTACGTTAATTTAAAAAAATTTTATTTTTTAAAGTTTGTAAAATATTTTTAACGATATTTTTGCCTACCGTACTGTTTATTCAGTTAGGAAAATTACAATTATGTCTCTTTATATAACAGGGCATCCAAATTAAATAAATTAAGTTGATTCAAATGGGTTAGTTTAAAATTTGAAATAAAAATATCCCACAAAGAATTCTCCACTCTTTTTTAAAATAAATATCGTATCCATTGAAGTAGATCGGATCAGTGCGGGAATCTTTTAAAAATTAATCCATCTTCTCATCAACAATTTACAAAAGAATAAATGCGTCTAGACAGTTCTGAGAATTTGTATCGAATAAATGGCTAATTGAAATTCTATTTATACTTAATTAGAAATGAAGTTTAGAAGTTTAGATCCAATGTCGAAGTAATTTTTAATTATTTAACATGAACAGTACAGTGCTGGATTTAATTGATTTCTTATTATTCTTTTAAAACTAACTGATTAAAACAGAGTCACTATCTCAATTATAAGTAAGATATTTTTAAACATGAATGTGAAAGCTATTTTTTTTTTAAACAGTTAATATATTTCATATTTTTTAAAATACAAACACTAATTAAATAATTAATATATAATCAATAAATGAAGTAATTTTATTATTAGTATATTTAAAATTATTTTTAGTAGTTTATTTTTTTATTTTTAGTATATATTTCATTATTAGTATATTTTATTATTAGTATAATTCTTCACTTACCTACTTTATCATACTCAACTTATTACTTTACTGAATTGATTGTGAATCATACCTATTTTCTATAATAATTTGGAATTTTTTTACAAAATAATGTTATTTAAAAATAATCTTAATAATTTTTTTTTTTACATTTTAACATGAAAAAAAAAATAATAAAGAATCTTAAATTTTTCTTTTTAATATTGGAATACGTTTTAGCATTTATTTAAAAATAACAAGTTATAATTAGAAACAAAATAATAAGTTCAGACTCAATTTTGACAATAGTTTCGTAATTAATTAACATCATCTATTTAGTGCTTGATTTAAATAGATTTCTGATTAGTCTATTAAAACTAATTGATTAAAAGAGTTATCATTATCTTAATTACAGGTAAGATATGTTTAAGTATGTATTTGATAATAGTTTTTTTTAAGAAACAGAAAATAAACTTTCTGTTTCTTTTTAAATATCAATATTCATTAAAATAATTAATATATAATCAATAACTAATGTAATTATATAATTAGTATTTTAAAAATACCTACTTCTTCCCTTACCTACCTTATCTTACTCAACTTATAACTTTATTTAAAGTACTGAATTGATTGTGAATTATACTTATGTTCTATATTAATTTGAAATTTTTAACAAAATAATGTTATTTAAAAAGAATCTTAATAATTTTTTTTTTTTTTTAATATTGTAACAGGAAAAAACACTATAAGAAAGAATCTAAATCATAACGAATCTTCACATTTTTTTCTTTTTACTTTCGAATCAATTTTAACATTTATTAAAACATAATAATTTCTAATTAGAAACAAAATAATAAGTTCAGACTCAATTTCGACAATAGTTTCGTAATCATTTAACATCATCTATTCAGTGCTTGATTTAAATTGAGTTCTTATTAGTCTTTTAAAAGTAACTGATTAAGAGATTAATCATTATATCAATTATACGTAAGATTTTTTAAAAAATATGAATGTGATAGCTATTTTTTTTTATAAAAAAAAACTTTACTTTCTATTTAATACACTTTAAACGGTAGATCCCGGTCCAATATGACTGTTGAGCATTGGGGGTAGGGCTGACAACCTACCCTGTAAAAAAAAAGAAAACTCGTATCGGAATTTGCCAGTAGGCAGATGGCCTTGACCAACATGGGGCTGTTGCGTCAATAAAGAAGAAAAACTCTTCCATTATAACTTTATTTAAAATACTGAATTGATTGTGAATTATTCCAATTTTCCATAATAAATTGGAATTTTTTAATAAAATGATGTTATTTAAGAAGAATTATAATTTTTTTTTTTTACATTTTAACATGAAATATATTTTAAAGAGAAGTTAAATGATAAAAAACATTACGTTTGAAATATAGAATATGTAGTAATAAATGTTTTCATTGAAATAATTTCCACTGAATCCAATTTTTTTATCAGTGAATAATTAGAAGATTTTTTAAATACTTATTTTTCTATTAAAATAAAAATGGCATTTTTGTTGAAAAATTTTGCTTTTGAAAATATTTTAAGTCTTTTTTTTAATAAAATATATAAGTAAATTTTTTTTTTCTGAACGTATTATATTTTCTCCAGATAGCCACAAATAATGAAGGGATTCTCTTTAGCGTTTATTTAATTAAAATAAATCTTTTAGAGACAAAATTGAATAAAGTCATATATTTTTGTATTTTTATTTATGCTTAAGACAAAATGTTTACAACAGAAAATAAATGATTTCTCTACGGTATAAATTAAATTTTTTGCTCGTAACATGAATAGATATATAAAGTTTTTTTTTTTTCTCAATATATTATATTATCTCCATATAGCCACAAATAATGAAGGGATTCTATTTCGAGTTTAAAAATTTGTGCTCCGACAAACGCCATAATTCGTCTGTATTATCGTCCGTTGACTTTTTGATGAATAATAATTACACAAAGCACTGCTGAATGGTTAAAAACATTTGCCAGATTCTTGATCGTGTGGCCTCTTTGCCTTTACAAAGATCCCTTTTAAATCCAAAAGATCTTGTATGCAGTTGGTTGAGACTCAAAATCAGTTAAGAAATTAAACTCTGGGGGCTGTTAATAAAAACATATAAAACTGTCTCAGTATAAGGCAAAATGTAATAAATATGTAAAAGTTTAACCATATAAATTGTGTGTGCTTAAAATTTTACATTTTTGTGTATTTCCAGTTTAGCTTTTATAAAATGTTACATTTTTGTTTATTACATTTCTCTTTAATGCATTTTACAATTTTACATTTGCTGTCAAGGTGTTTTATACAGGAGGATTATATCAGGTTTTTTTTGTCAAGGAACCAGACTTGCTGTGTGAAACTGAAAAAGAAATAAGGGAAAAATTAAATGATCTAGAGTGGTTTTACTTTTTGGGTACAGTAGTATAATAGGATTAATTTGCCTATCTTTAAACTTACGTCGTTTAAAAACTTACTTGCATCTTATTTACTTCTTTCTTACTTGCAAAAATTTATTTTACCGACGGTGATTGTCTGAGTGAGTTGCTCTGGTTGCCACAAGCTTCGAGTTCGTGTTCCGGCTGTGCCATGGATGTTTGGTTCGGACTCTACCTTAAAACATAGGTCCCTGTCAAATATGACTGTAGATCGTGCGGCTAACAACCCTACCCCTAAAAAGAAATACATCCCCAGACTCGAATTCTGCCAGTAGGAGATGGTTTTGGGCCACTTTAGAGTGTTACGCCAATGAAGAAGAAACAATATGTACAAATAAACAGAATTAAGGATACATTTGTAAACAGGAACGTATTTATTAGTTCCCATCCATTCTACTGAAATTTGAATTATCTGCATCCTTGTCAACAGAGTTCCATCTGATGAAAAGGATATCGTGTGAAAAAAAAAAAGCTAATGTATTTTAATTCGAATTAAATTAATTTTAACATTGTTCATGTTAATTAATTACCATATTTCTTAATCATGTTTTATTAAACAATTTTGATCAAATTCTTTTATTCGTACTTTCAAGCTTATACGAGTGGAAATGAAAAAAGAAAAATTAACTTATTTTATTTGAATACAATATTAATATTTTTTAAAGATGTACATATCATAAATCGATCATATTATAAATCGTTTGGCGTAGCTTCAGCAAATCTGGTCCTTACATTATAAAACATCAACTAACAAACCAACACTATCTTTTTATTTTTCCCCTTTTAAAAATGACATAAAAATTTATTATATTTATTTATTAAAAATATGCCTTATCATAGAATATTTTTAGATAACTAACCGGTTTTAATAATGACGTTATGGATTAAAAATTTTCCACAATATTTGGTATTTTCTAAAAATTTACTTAAATACATTTTTATAAGATTGATAAAAGATACTAAAACGGTATACTGATGAGCTCATTACAATGATGTATAGTATACATGTATAGTATGCATATGATGATGTATTCAATGAATTGTATCAGAAAATCGTGTACTTGTATTGCATTTTATTTTTACTGTGATACGATTAAAATTTTTTGGATTCATGTTGTATAGTTGAAAAAGAAGTCTCATTGATAATTTTTTTTAATCGAATGTTTTGGTTATTTAATTTACTTTAATTTTGTATCACATTGCGTTTTACTGCAATTTTTTTTTATATATTATTGTAGTAAAACTGCAAAATATATTTGAAACTGTATATTTTACGAACACACATATTTCTAAAATTTATACTTCATATTATAAAATTTATACTATGTAATTTGTACTTTATACTTCTTATTTATAAAATTTATACTTCTAATTTCTCTTCTTCTATAGTTAAATTATGGCCTGAATGTCCGAGTGACTAGCGCTCGGTACCACAGGTTTCGGGTTCGAATCCCGACGGTGACACGGATGTTTGCAGTGGTTCGGAATTCATTTTAAACCTTAGATCCCGGTCTAACATGATCGTAGAGCGTTGAGGGGGGTATTGTTACTCCGCGTCCGTAGCCTATCTTCAAGCTACACGCCTCGGGTAGTGCTATGTGAGTAACGCCGGTCATCGTCCTTAAAGCATCAAAGACAACTGTCTAAGAGTTTGCCAGATGCATTAAAAAAGAATTAAATTATTTACGTCTTACTATCCAAAATATTCATTATTTCTCCTTTATACTTATTTACAATTAATTTTGTTTTTCTTCAATTTTAGCAAATTTCGAAAATACATGAAATTTTAATTGCGTTTTTTACTAATTTTTTTTTTAAAATTATCTTATTGCATCATTAATTTTAAAAATTGAGCTTACGAATAAAAATGAGTTATTTCCTTAGCTTTTGATTAAATTCCGTAAATTAAAGTTATTATAGACCGAATTTGCTGTGGTTGCATTTGTGACAAAAATATCATAACATAAATTGTTTAATTCTCAAAATTGGTAAAATTTTTATCTGCAAATTTTAATCTCTTTTTAAGATGTCATCTTATTTAAATCAAAAACTAAAAACAGTATAGATTATTTAAAGAATGAAAGCAAACTTTTATTCAATGAAAATAAAGTGCAATTATACGTAATCCATAAAACAAAAACAGGTCAAAATCATCTAATTTATTCAGAAATGTTGCGCTTAAAATAATTCTTAATCGTAAATTATTAAATTTAAATGCATATTAAAATATTTCTGATAAATTAAATTTTTATATTTTATAAGATAAGAATAGATGTTTTATATTTAATAATGATTTAAATATAAAAATGTTTTATATTTTACAAAGTAAGATTACAATTTATTTTAATTCAAAATTTTTTAAATATATCTAATGTTTAAGCAAGAAATGACAGTAGACTTTTTCAAATAAATAAATTCCGTAATTATACAATAAAAAGGATTAAATATAAAATTCAATATAAACTTCATTTATGAATATTTATTTTTAATTCAATCGTGAAATTTACAGAAATCTTTCGTTTTTTTTTTTTATTGCAAATAATTGGATGATTTTGAAATAAACAACATATTTTTAGTGACTTCAGTACATTTAATCGCCTACATTAAAATGTAGAGAATATATAGAAAAATTTTAATTAATGGAATTCTTTCTTTTTTCCTGCAGTTTGTTAAGCAAGAAAATTCTTAGCCATTGATTTACAGAACAATATTGTTTTTTATTAAAATTAATTCACTGTGAAAAAATGCTTTTGGCTATTCTGCTATACTATGAATATACTCTATTCAGAATAACATTCAGAATAACGCAAAATTAGTTAAACTTTCAACAAATCGAAACATTTACTTCATAATTAAAAAAAAAGACAGTAAATAATTTTCATTATTAAAATGTACAGGGTTATTACAAGATAATTGATAAATATTAATTGATACAATTTAATTTAACAATTAAATTTAATTCACTGTGAAATGATTTTATTTACTTTTGGTGATTCTGCATTGTAATACATTAATATTCTGAATAACGCCAAATTAGTGATAAACTTTCTTGCAAATTAAACGCCAAATCAGTTTCATTTTACTGAATCGAAACATTTACTTCATAATTAAAAAAAAATACAACCAGTAAATAATTATTAATTATTAAAATGTACAGGGGTTTTATAAAATAATTGATAATTATTAATTGATACAAATTTTTGGTGCCTAATACTTTTAATTAGCAATTTAAAAGTTATAATTAAAAAAAAAAATTAAAAATATCGTTTTAATAATTTTTTTTTAAAAGAAGTTAACTCGGTTTATTACAACATTGAGCACAACTTTTTACTGTACAGAAGAAAAAAATTTATTTTTTGTATTTTGAATTGTTTATATTTTACAAAACAGTGACCAAACATGGAAGCCGTAGTCAGTTTGGTATTTCGGCCATAATCATCAAAACTCCAGACTTTTGTCCAGAATGTTATCAGGGTTGCTTAGCAATGGATTTATACGAGGAGTATAGCTCTACCACGGAAAAATAAATTTTTTATTTAATTTTTTTCATCCTTTTTTTCCGGAGAAGAAAATGGGAATCATTTTTGACTTTGTAATAAGATTTGGGTGCCATTGAATTTTACAAGAGACTGGGATATTCAAAAGCATTGCTTCCTAACTGAAAATAGACTGACAGGTAAACCCTACAGCCCTTCTTCTTCACAAATAAATATCGTGTTTGTGTAAACTCCCTGCTGGTGTTTGAATTGCTATGATATTGGGGTTGTCCCTGGAGGCGTTTGGATTCGACTTTTCGATTACTGAAGGGAGAACGGTTCGTTCGTTTATTTAATTCGAGAATTTTCCAATTAATTCTCTTGTTGTAACAGTGAAATGTTGAAATCCATTTCAAGAATTCGGAAGAACAGTAATGAATAAATTTTGATTTCAGGAATTTAATTGCTTTAAGACTTGCAGTAAATTTCTCTGCTGTGCTAGTTGTGAAATAAAGTGCGTGCTTGGTGTGTTGTTAGTAACCGAAATTTATAAGATTCTTTCTAGGAAGTGTTAGAAATAATCACATATTTTAAATTTATTTGAAGGAATAAATGTTTTTGCTATCGCAGGTAAATTTCCAAGTGTATATATAATTAACTGTGACAGAATAATGGATTGTCGAGATTTCTAAGTGGATTGAATGGATTGTCGTCTAATGAATCGTCGTGGATTGAATGGAGTGTCGTCGAATGGATCGTCATGAATAGAATGGATTTTGTCATCTAATGGATCGTCATGGATTGAACGGATTATCGATTTCTAAGTGGATTAATGGATCTGAATGGTTTGTCCAGATTTCTAAGTGGATTGAATGGATTGTCATCTAATGGATCGTCGTGGATTGAACGGATTGTCGATTTCTATGTGGTTTAATGGATCTGAATGGATTGTCCAAATTTCAAAATGGATTTAATGGATTGTCGTCTAATGGATCGTCGTGAATTGAAGGGATTGTCGATTGCTAAGTGAATTATTGATCTGAATGGATTGTTGAGATTTCTAAGTATAATTCTTTAAGATAATTATTTCAGCATGAGTCTGTTACAGGTGCAAAAACTTTGTAGACGAAAAATGCTGTCATTGCGTTATAGGATAGGGCCTGATGGTCGAGTGCATAGAGCTCTGGTGTTCTGTACCACAAGGTTTGAGTCAAGGCGGTGTAATGAATCTTGAAACTTGTAGTGGTACAAAATTCACTTTTAACCGTAGGTTCCTGTCTAATATGATCGTAGAGAGTTGGGGTGGTAGTGCTACTGGCGTCAGTAGCATATCTTTAAGCTGCACGGGTAGTACTAGATGAAGTAACAACGGTGTAGCCCTTGCTTTATGGCATAAAGATAAGTCCATGTATTGTCTCTCGTTTATTTAATTCGAGTATTTTCCAATTAATTCTCTTGTTGTAACAGTGAAACGTTGAAATCCATTTCAAGAATTCTGAAGAACAGTAATGAATAAATTTTGATTTCAGGAATTTAATTGCTTTAAGACTTGTAGTAAATTTCACTGCTATGTTAGTGCATACATGATTAGTGTGTTATTAGTAACCGAAATTTATAAGATTCTTTGTAGTGGGTGTTAGAAATAATCACTTATTTTAAATTTATTTGAAGGAATAAATGTTTTGCTATCACAGGTAAAATTAATTGCTTATGACAGAATAATTTCTGACTGGACTGTCGAGATTTCTGGATATAATTTTTTACGATAATCATTTAAACATAACATATGAGTTATTATTCTCATATAGAATAACTCTGATTTCTTGTATATATTTCTGAGAAAGGAATTGTGAATAGCTTGTTGGATTTCCAAAACTGAGTGAGTTTAATTTGATATTCCACAAATGAAATCATACAGATAATTTAGGTTTTGAGTATGATACATGTGCAATAAATATGTAGACAGGAAAATGCTTTCATTGCTTTATAGGATAGGGGGACTGATGGCCAAGTGGCTAGAACTCTGGCGCTCTGCACCAGAGGTTTCAGTTTTGAGTACCGGTCATGGATGTTTGTAATGGTTCTGTATCCACTATAAACCGTAAGTCCCGGTCTAATAGGATCATAGACCGGGTCGTACTGTTACTCGCGTCTGTAGTATATCTTCAAGCTACACGGGTAGTGATAGAGGAAGTAACGCCTGTGTAGCCCTTGCTTATGATAAAGATAACTGTCTATGTATTGCCAGCTACATTAGAAAAAAAAAACAGGGCTACAGGAGAAAGTAGCAGAATCTTTCAGTAACTACCCCTGTGTATAGAGTGAGGTTGGGTTTTCAATGGTACATCAGAGTTAATGCTGAATTAGCTAAATATCTGCCATTCCAGTATAGAATAACTATAAGAAAAGCGTATAATATATAACAATCATCATATTTCTTTTTTCAGACTTTTCAGTCACATATATCCATGCAGCTGTATTTTTATAATGAATGTTGTTATGGAGCCTGATGGCAGGAGTGACTACCGCTCTGTTGCTCTGTAACGCAAGGTTCGAATCTCGGGTATACCATGGAGGTTTGAAGTGGTTCGAAATCCACTTTAAACTGTAAGTCCTGATCTAATGTGACTACTGGGAAAAGGGCTGATAACTCTACCCCGCAAAAAAGAAAACATCTGTCTCGAAATCTGGCAATAGGCAGACGACCTTGGCCCACCAAGGGGCGTTGTGCCAATGAATATTGTTATAACATATGTTATTTGAAAATACCAATGCCATGACATTAACACTTTCGCCGCAAAACCTGCAGTAGTGCCTGATAGAATAACTGATAGAACGTCAACGCGAAAACGTCAATCACCTGCTAGCGAGTGTTTTAGAATGATGTCTTAGTTGAAAATCACGCTGTAAAAGTTGCGCATCAACTTTAGTCGCCATTTCAATCAGCAATTTGCGTTATGTATGCGTACTGGTAGTGTCGAGGAGGGAATATTAGAGCCCACTTGCAAAGGTATGTGATTTCGAATTTATAGCTTTATTAATTATTAATTAAAATTTTGCACCATGAGTTGTAGAGACGTTAGTTCTTTAGGGTCATCATGTTCCCCAAAAAGAAAAATGCAGTATATTAAGACTTTAACAAATGATGAAATTGCAAATTTGTTGGCTGAGCTTTCAGACTAGAACCCAAGTGATGTTAGTAATAACAGCGATGAAGAATTTATTCCTCCCAAGGTATCTATAAAATTTTGGATTGTATATTATTTTAACTAACTAATAATAGTTATTTTATATTAAATGTTTGCTGGTTATACACTGAAGTGACAAAAGTCATGGGATAGCAATATGCAAATTTTCAGATGGCAGTAGCATCGCGTAGAACAGGTATAAATGCGCAGTGCTTTCGCAGAGCTTTCATTTCTGTTCAAGTTATTCATGTGAAGAGGTTTTGACGTGATGATGACCGCACGACGGGAATTAACAGACTTTGAACGCGGAATGTTAGTTGGAGCTAGACGCATGGGTCATGCCATTTCGGAAATCGTTAGAGAATTCAACATTCCCAGATCCACTGTGTCAAAAGTGTGCCGAGAGTATGAAATTTCAGGCATAACAACCCACCATGGACAGAGCAGTGGTCGACCGCCTGCACTTAACGACCGAGACCGGCGACGTCTGCAAAGAGTCGTAAATTCTAACAGACAGCAACACTGCGTCAAATAACCGCAGAAATCATTGTGGGACGTACAAGGGACTTGTCTGTTAGAACTGTGCGGAGAAATTTGACTTTCTTGGGCTATTCCGGCAGAAGACCGACTCGAGTGCCTTTACTGACAGAACGACATCGCTTGCAGCGACTCTCGTGGGCACGTGAGCATATCGGTTGGTCCCTAGATGAATGGAAAACCGTGACCTGGTCCGATGAGTCACGATTTCAGTTAGTAAGAGCTGATGGTAGGGTTCGAGTGTGGCGCAGACCCCACGAAGCCATGGACCCAAACTGTC
This sequence comes from Caerostris extrusa, assembly GCA_021605095.1. Classification (NCBI taxonomy): domain Eukaryota; kingdom Metazoa; phylum Arthropoda; class Arachnida; order Araneae; family Araneidae; genus Caerostris; species Caerostris extrusa. The sequence continues at coordinate 15,728 of BPLR01018650.1, forward strand.
AGCAAGGCACTGTTCAAGCTGGTGGTGGCTCCGTAATGGTGTGGGCTGTTTTTTCATGGCATGGACTTGGTCCTCTGGTGCGACTGGACCAAACATTGACTGGAAATGCTTATGTTCAGCTACTTGGAGATCACTTGCAGCCATTCATGGACTTCATGTACCCAAACAACGATGGGATTTTTATGGATGACAATGCGCCATGTCACCGGGCCACAACTGTTCGCGATTTGTTTCAAGAACATTCTGGACAATTCCAACGAATGATCTGGCCACCTAGATCGCCCGACATGAATCCCATCGAGCATTTATGGGACATCATCGAGAGGTCTGTTTGTGCCCAAAATCCTGCACCATCAACGCTTTCACAATTATGGACGTCTATCGAGACAGCATGGCTCAATATTCTTGCAGAAGACTTCCAACGACTTGTTGAGTCCATGCCACGTCGAGTTGCTGCACTTCGCCGGGCGAAAGGAGGGCCGACACGATATTAAGAGGTATCCCATGACTTTTGTCACTTCAGTGTATATTTATCAATAGAATTAACAAGAAACTATCGGTGAACACTACACATTCAGCATGTAAAGTCCTCATTATGTTCACTACTGAATAAAATTTATGTTCTAAATATTCTACAAAATTCATCAATTTCTTATATTTTTCTAATATAATATTTTGATATTATTTTTCATATAATTTATATGGTTATGAAATTTTGACATAAATTTAATGAAAATCAATTGAGCAAAGAAATTAAAAGTGACGAAAAAAATACAGATTTATCATGTATACAAATCAGTGAAAATAGTCTGCTTTTTTTTTTTCCAGAATTAAATCACCTTGCTATTTTTTCCAGAGTTGAATTTTACAAAAAAAATTAAATTAAGACTTTATTTCTTGAAATTTGGTAAAAAGTTTTTTAAAATTAATTTTTAAAATTCTACTCAATTATCATCGCTTTTCACTGCGGTTTTGTGAAATTGACTTTAAAGTTTAATTACTTTAACGTTTAGATACTTTGCAATTGCTAACAGGAATATTTTTATGAGATAAAAATATTTCACAAAAAATTTAATTAATCGGTGGTTTAACTATTAATTAAAATGCTTTTTTTTTAACTTTTTGATATTTAGCTTATAAAACATGTAATAGTATCAACATGTATAATTCAGTTAATTTTGTATTAGTCTACATAAAGATTGTATAATTCAGTAATTTTCCCGATAACCTGTGTAATTCAGTATACAAACCATTTTTATTCAAAAAACAAAAAAACTCCTTGAATCAAAGATGTATTTATGTACGAATACACTTATAAATTTACAATATAAATGGACCTGATGACCGAGTGACTAGCGCTCTGACGCTCGGTACCATAGATGTTTGTTGTGGTTCGGAATCCCCTTTAAACCATAGGTCCCTGTCAACCATGACTGTAGAGCATCGGGCGTAGGGCTGACAACCATACGCCATAAAAAGTCAGCGTCACGGAGTCAAGTGAGACTTCTACCTATGGGTGTATCCATCACAACAGAAGCTGTTCCCCCCCTTACCTTCTATTCATGAGACTACATAAATCCCTGGACTTTGTCTATATGTTGCTATCTACCAAGTGGGATAAGAAACCCCAATATAAAAATTTTCTTTTAAGCAACTATAAGCGCTTATTATATATATTCATTTTACTATTACTAATAGGAGAAACTATGATTGTTTCATGTAATAATAAACAAATAGTATATATTTTCCTAGTATTTCAACGAGATTTAACTATGCTTATATTAAGCAATAAAAAATACGAACATCTCCGCATTACACTGAAGTGACAAAAGTCATGGGATACCTCTTAATATCGTGTCGGCCCTCCTTTCACCCGGCGAAGTGCAGCAACTCGACGTGGCATGGACTCAACAAGTCGTTGGAAGTCTTCTGCAAGAATATTGAGCCATGCTGTCTCGATAGACGTCCATAATTGTGAAAGCGTTGATGGTGCAGGATTTTGGGCACGAACAGACCTCTCGATGATGTCCCATAAATGCTCGATGGGATTCATGTCGGGCGATCTAGGTGGCCAGATCATTCGTTGGAATTGTCCAGAATGTTCTTGAAACAAATCGCGAACAGTTGTGGCCCGGTGACATGGCGCATTGTCATCCATAAAAATCCCATCGTTGTTTGGGTACATGAAGTCCATGAATGGCTGCAAGTGATCTCCAAGTAGCTGAACATAAGCATTTCCAGTCAATGTTCGGTCCAGTCGCACCAGAGGACCAAGTCCATGCCATGAAAAAACAGCCCACACCATTACGGAGCCACCACCAGCTTGAACAGTGCCTTGCTGACAGTTTGGGTCCATGGCTTCGTGGGGTCTGCGCCACACTCGAACCCTACCATCAGCTCTTACTAACTGAAATCGTGACTCATCGGACCAGGCCACGGTTTTCCATTCATCTAGGGACCAACCGATATGCTCACGTGCCCACGAGAGTCGCTGCAAGCGATGTCGTTCTGTCAGTAAAGGCACTCGAGTCGGTCTTCTGCTGGAATAGCCCAAGAAAGCCAAATTTCTCCGCACAGTTCTAACAGACAAGTCCCTTGTACGTCCCACATTGATTTCTGCGGTTATTTGACGCAGTGTTGCTTTGTCTGTTAGAATTTACGACTCTTTGCAGACGTCGCCGGTCTCGGTCGTTAAGTGCAGGCGGTCGACCACTGTGCTGTCCATGGTGGGGTGTTATGCCTGAAATTTCATACTCTCGGAACACTCTTGACACAGTGGATCTGGAAATGTTGAATTCCCTAACGATTTCCGAAATGGCATGACCCATGCGTCTAGCTCCAACTAACATTCCGTGTTCAAAGTCTGTTAATTCCCGTCGTGCGGTCATCATCACGTCAAAACCTCTTCACATGAATAACTTGAACAGAAATGAAAGCTCTGCGAAAGCACTGCGCATTTATACCTGTTCTACGCGATGCTACTGCCATCTGAAAATTTACATATTGCTATCCCATGACTTTTGTCACTTCAGTGTATATACTACTTTAAGAAAAAAACCAGTGTAAATAGAGAATTGAAAGCTCTCAATTTAAAATTCATATGAGATCAAAATACAATGTTTGAAAACCAAAATAATTTTTATATTAGTTTGTAAATATGCACTGTTTACTATTAATTTAAGAATGATAATAACTCTTTTGAAAAAAAAAATGTATTGAAATTTATTTAAATAAAGAGGTGATCACTATTTTAATTTATATTTTGATATAAAATGTCAGTATTTTGCAATTCATCTAACAAAGTGAGTTATATTTTTAAAAATCTCAAATATATTTAAAAAAATAATGGCCCATCTATTTCCTGGCAACGTTTTGTTAAAATGTACTTTGTACTTAACAAACGTACTTTTGTACTTTGCAAATTTCTATATAGTAAAAGTTTTAAAAAACAAAATGGATTTAAAAAGTTTATAAACTGTTTTTTCAACATACAATTATCAATCGCATACACATTTTAATAAAATGGATTTATTTATTGCCTTAATACAAGATGATTATAATTAAAGTTCCACTTTCAAAATGTTGTAAAAAAAAAAAAGAAGCACTAGTCACAATGAGTTCAAATTTGAACTGAAGATACTTGAAGAAGGCAGAAACGGTACGGTATCAAAATACGTTCCAAAGTGAATTAATAGATGGCACTGTAAACGGTATAAAGAAAGTGAATTCGGTTGCCAATGATATTTTGAATCGAAATTACAGCGTATTTAGCACGAGTTGCACATTAAACCAATTGTAGTGTTCAATGTGCCTTATTGTTTCGGTTTTTTGACCGGAAAAAATGACTTCCAGGTCATTCAAAAGTTGTGACACTGTTACTGGGAAGCCCATCCACCAAGGCAAGGTCATACCAAATTGGATGGAAAAATTGGTGGAACTTTTTTTTTTTATGTCATACCATTTTCCCCTTCTACAAGTATCTTCAGTTCAAATTTAAACTCATTGTGAAGAGCGGCTCTTTTTTACATTTTGAAAGTGGGACTTGAATTACATTCACCCTGTATATTTGACTTGAATTATAATCACCCTGTATATTTAATGTGTTGTTATCTATTATTTATATGCAATTGAGAGAAATGCATATAATATCCATTTTTTTCCTAAATCAATTTAAAAAATAATAAATATTTAAGGAAATTAGCATTATTTAATCACTTGATTTGTTTTTTGAAGTTAACAAAATATTGTAATGTTTTAAGTAACCAAATGCTTAAAAAATATAATATTTTAGGTAACAAAATAATGCAAATTTTTTTCTACTTTTTACTTAATTTACTACGTTTTTAAAATATTTTAAAATATAAGTAGTCTAAAAGTCAATCATTTATTATTTTTAACAACTCTTTTCCAAAATACTAAGGTGCCCTGTAATTATATGCTGCATTATCTTAATATAATATAATTTATTATTGTGTTGATATTAATTTCATTACACTAGTAATTGATATATATTAATTTTAATTAATAAATTAATTAATATATTAATTTCGTTACACTAGTATTTGATCTATATTAATAATTAATTATTTAATCTAGTTATTAATTTCATTGCACCAGTAATTGATATATATTAATTTTTAATTAATTAATATATTAATTTCTATACACTAGTAATTGGTCTATATTAATTTCTAAATGATAAAACAATTAATATATTAACTTCATAGATACTAGTTTCTTATATCAAAAACTATTTTTAGGATATAATAAATAATTTATTTGAAAAGTAATTAATTAGAAACTTCAACTCTATTTCAAATTATCATTTTATGTATTTTTCGAAGTATTTTATTCTCATTCTCTGTATTAAATGAAACGTACACTTAATTTTAAGCAATGGAAAAAAAAAAATTCAATAGAAGGAAACTTTATTTTCAAATGGATGAAACATGTTTTACACATTTGCAAAAATATTTGATAGAAGAAATTTAATTCCGAAAACGTGGGTGGATAAAATTTCATGAAAAAAGGGTGAATCGATATTCAATTTGCCTATGCTAATCATGAAATCTGAGAACTGACAAAGGATATTTTTATCGCTTCCTACAAATTTAATTTTTTAATGTTCGTCTGTAAAAATGGAAATTTTTTCTTTTGTCATAAAACGAAACTAAAAAAAAAAAAAACAATTTTTTCGAATCACCTACCAGAGTGCTATTTAATGCTATTTTTTTTTTTTTTCCAAGAATGTTCTTTAAATAAATTTTTAGAAGAACTTTTAAGGAAACATTTGACAAAATCTTACGTGTATGAAATTTGAGAATACCATTAACATGAAATATAATCTGATAATTTTTTTGTTTGATATATATTGTTTTATTCTTATTCGTAACAATGTAATATTAACATAAAGATATGTTTTATTTTTCGTCTAGGTATATTGACATGTTGTTATATTTTGTAAGCATAGAGAGTTCAGGCGGAGATGTCGCTAAAATTTAAATTATAATAACGAGTAAATTGGTGGCGGTTTTAATATTCATGTCAGGTTTCTACACGTAGCTTTCTTTTCTTCTTTTTTTAAGATTTTCTCGAATACGTTAGCAAATATATTAATTACTATTACTACTACACCACACCACATCGCTGTGCATAGAGCTAAGTTGTCCCTTTACAGTTTGGGAATGATGTGGGTGAGAAGAAGTCTGATTGGGCTCTGTGACGCTCTAGGGTCATGTTAGCCCGCTACCTACAAGTGTATTTCGAACCACTACAAGCATCCATGGCACCGCCGGGATTTGAATCGAAACCTGTGGTACCGAGCGCCAGCCACTGGGCCATTAGACCCCCGTCTTGCAAATATAGAGCAATGACCTTTGACTGCTCCCGCCTATTACCCAGGATCTCTAAAAATCCTCCAGAGAGACATACTAAACCTCCAAAAAATTTGCCACACAAAAGTAGTCATCACCACCCTCCTCATCAGTGGCGCAACATCCTCATAGTGGGCCAAGGTCGCCTGCCTACTGGCAGATTTCGAGACAGGAGATGTTTTGTTTATACGGGATAGGGTCGTCAGCCCTATGCCCAAAAATACCGCTGTAAAAATATATTATAGAATAATATAATTTTAAATTATAATTTCTGTTAGAATCAAAATTGAATTCTGTAGGAATGAAAATTTATGAATTAAATAATTTTGATTAAAAGTATACTATCTCGTAATACAGCTTCCATTTCAGAAGAAAAAGCGCCGCATAATGGGCAGTTTTCTAATTGTTGCATGAATTTTACCTCCTAAATAAATGCGTGCAAATAAGAGTTCAAATGCAAATTTACAATTTCAATTCAATGCAAACCTTGCAAACTTGTTCAAATTTTCATAACGCCAGTCAGGAAGTATTACTATACAATTTCATGTTGTTCTTTCTTTCTAAACTTGGTACCGAAAGATATTACACGAAGTTTATTTTTCAGTTACCGATTATGAAATTAAATAGTGCATAATTAATGAACACTGGAATTTAAAAGAAAATATTTCATTCCACTTATTTAGCAGCATTTCAATTTTCCATATTTCACTTTGCTTTCGTTTCATAAAGTATTGCATAGGAAAGAATGCTTTTCTTTAAAAAAATAACATGCTTTAAAGACCAAAAGTAATAACAATGTTTTGTTCAACGAAACTAACAAATACGTTCAAATCACGACGGAAAATTTATTCCAGAAAAGAATACTTCTATCTTCGGCATTCTTCAGTACAATCGCTTCCCTTGTAAACAAAACGCCGCCGTCAAAGAATATACGCTTTCCTTTATACCGTTCATTTAGAACATCCACCAACAAAAGAATAACAATAGTACGTATTCCTTCCTTGGATACCACCATTTAATTGCACACGAAAATGATTCTTCAGAATAAAAAATTACAAATGATCAGATTTCAGCTATTTATTAAGTGCAGTAATTAAAGTCCTCGGATGGAAAGAAAGGAGAAGTTGCTACAAGTTCAACTCTGGTAACACAAGACTGTACTGTTGGTAATGCATAGTTTCTCAATGTTTTCTTTCAAAGCGCTAAACAAGTTGATACATGCCTGCTTTTAAATTAACTCGAGACATTCTTATCTGAGTTAACTGTTTTGTGGATCCAGATGTTGGAAAAGAAGAAATTAGATTTACCTAGATTACGTTTTGTGTAAATTTGTTTCTGGTGTAAATTCTGCTACAGTTTCCCATTTTATGTCACTAGTGACCGATGTGTGGAAACAAATGTTGTGCTACATTAAAAAATTCGCTGCACAATTGATATAAAAATGATGATAAATATTTATTACGTTTTAAATAGAGTTTTTGAATTAAAAAAAATAATTTTGTTTAAAAACTCACTATCTCAATAATATATCCCGTTCGAATCCTAGTGATGGCATGGATGTTTTTAGTGGTTCGGATTCACATTAATCTGTACGTCTAGATCTAGAAATTAGCCTAAATGAGCAAAAAAGGTCATACAGATTTAAAACAAACTAAACTTAATATACCATCCTTTTCAGGGGAAAAAATGCCTCATAATCGGCAGTTTTACTATTTATTGAAATGCTTTTTCCTTGTTAACTAATGCGCAAAATAACAGTTCAAATGTAAAATTGCAATTTAAATTATACAAACTTACTGTTTAAATTTGCTTAACTTGAGTCATTTCTATACAATTTCATTTTTCTTTAGGTGTACATACTACTTCCCTAAAAATTTAAACTTGGTGCTGAAAGAAATTACATGATGCTTATTCTACAGTTACCTATTGTAAACAAATAGTGCATAATAAATGTACACTGAAATTTACACTAAAATATTTCCTTTCGTTTATTTAGAAGCATTTTTAATTTTCCATATTTTCATTGCATTTGTTTGATAAAAAGTATTGCATGGAAAAGAAACTTTCCTTTAAAAGTAACATGCTTTAAAGACCAAAATTAATAACGTTTTGTTTGACGAAACCACGTTCCAATCGCGACGGATAATTTATTCAGAAAAGAATTCTTCTATCTTCGGCATTCTTCAAAGTACAATCGCTTCTCTTTGTAAACAAAAACGCCGCCATCAAAGAATCCACACTTCCTACATACCATTCTTTTAGAACATCCACCAACAAAGAATAACAATAGTACGTATTCCTTCCTTGGATAACTCGTTTAATTGAACATGAAGCTTGATTCTTCAGAAAAAAAGTTGCAAATGATCAGATTTAAGCCATTTATTAAGTACAGTAATTAAAGGAGAAGGAGAAGTTGCTACAAATTCAACTCTGGTAACACAAGACTGTACTGTTAGTAATACTTAGGTTTTTCTTGGGTTCTAAACTGTATACAAGTTGATACATGCCTTCCTTTAAATTAACTCGAGACATTCTTATCTGAGTAACTCTTCTATTGGATCCAGATGTTCGAAGAGTAGAGATTAGATTTACCTAGAGTACGTTTTGTATGAATTAATTGTTGGTATAATTTTTTGTCACTGTGAAATGTGTTGAAACAATGTTTTACATTAAATAATCGATTCACCAATTAATTTAAAAATTATTATCCATTGTTCAAAAGTCTTTTTAATACCCATTTAAAAAACAAATATAAGTAAAATTATAACAATCATAAGCTTAATTTGAAAATTACATTTAGCCCTGTATTTCTTTTTTTAATAAATAATATTAAAACGCATTGAAATGTATAAATCTTCGCATATTTCTATTACTTATTCTCTAAAATTGATAGAATATTATTTTCGTAGTCATAATGAGAGCGTCTTGGAGAGATCAATAAACATTTATCAAAAAATTTATTCAATTATTTTGGAACGAAACGTAAAATCATCCACATTGAGTAATCTCAACCTTTCAATCATATTCAGCCTTCTAACTAAATATATATTTTTACTACTCATAATTTTAACTCTTATAGTTGCTTGTATCACTCAATGACAATTCCCATATCAGAAGAACAATAATATGTTCTATTTTATCTTAGATGATCTTATTTGTATCCAATAAATGAAAATTTCTTAAATTCATAAATACTGTCATATAATACCTAATCTTATTAATATCCACTTGGTCATCCTTCAGCTATTGCAGATTTTGCTTTAGAATAAAAAAAAATAAGACTTCGTTTTAAATAATGCAGCATCAATACAGATATTTACCATCGATATACACTCAAGAGCTAAAACATTACGACCACCTGTCAATAACGAGTTGGCCCACCTTTGGCGCGCAACACGGCTTCAACCCGCCTTGTCATGGATTAATGCCACCACATAATACCAGTTAAATACCATTTCCACCTGCAGTTTTCGGAAATACTTGTTCCGAGCCTTCGAGCCATTACAATCTGCCCTCTACCAAAGTCGCTTAGATCCGCAGCCTTTCCCATCACACACAGAAGTAAGCTGAAAGAATGATTCTTCAGACTCTCCAGCAGCAGTTAAATACCACTTCCACCTGATCACGTGTCTTTCCACGTCATCCAGGCGAGTTCATTGCAAAATGTATGGGGTGGTTATAATGCTTTTGGCTCTTGAGTGTATATCAATAATCGATATCATTGATACATCAAATAATTATCTATTTGCCCCTTATGAGTGAAACTTTCATGGCTTTCATTAAGAAACAGTTATTTCATACATTGAGTTGCTTTTTTATCCTTCTTCAAAGAAATTACACGAAATTTATATTTTAGTTACTGATTAAAAAAATTAAATAGTGCATAATAAATGAACACAATTTGCAGGGGAAAATATTTCATTTCGTTTATTTAGAAGCATTTCAATTTTGCTTTGCTTTTATTTGATAAGTATTGCATAGGAAAGAATGCTTTCCTTTATAAAATATAAAGGAAATTCCTTTATAAATAACGTGCTTTAAAGACCAAAAGTAATAACAATGTTTGTTCGACAAACCAACAAAATACCTTTCAATCTGACGGGAAATTTATTCTAGAAAGAATCCTTCGAGCTACGGCATTCCTCAAAGTACAATCGCTTCCCTTTGTAAACAAAACGCCGCCGTCAAAGATTCCACACTTCCCTTTATACCATTCTTTTGAACATCCACCAACAAAGAATAACAATAGTAGAAGACTTCCCTTGGATAACACCGTTTAATTGCAGACGAAGCAGGATTCTTCAGAATAAGCAAATTGCAAATGATCAGATTTCAACTATTTATTAAGTGCAGTAATTAAAGTCCCCAGATGGAGAAAGGAGAAGTTGCTACAAGTTGAACTCTGGAAACACAAGATTGTACTGTTAGTAATGCTTAGGTTTCTCAATGTTTTTTTCCTTTCTGACGACCACCACAAGTTGATGCAAGCCTTCCTTTAAATTAACTCGAGACATTCTTATCAGAGTAATTTGCTCCTATTGCTTCCAGATGTTCGAATAGTAGAGATTAGATTTACCTAGGTGCTTTTTTTTTTTTGTGTAAATTTATTTTCATTATAAATTCTAATATAGGTTTATTTTATGTCAGTGTGACAGATATGTTGAAACAAAAACTGGGCTACATTAAAATAAACATCGATGTACAATTATTATCATAGTTATTTTCCACTTTTAATAAGGCTTTAATACAAATTAAATAATGTAAAATAAAAGCAAAATTAAGCAATCATAAGCTTAATTGAGAATAACAATTATTCTTGTTTCTTTTAATAAATTTTTTAAACGCTTAGGAAATGTGACCTTCATATTTATATTGAATATTCTCTAACATTATTAAATATTATTTTCCTAGTCATAATAACCAACTTTGAAAGACTAATAAATATCTTTCAGAATTTATTTAATTATTCTGGGAGAAATGTAAAGTCAGCCATTATTGAACTCATTGAGTAAACTAAACCTTTCAATTAGATTCAACCCTACTAAATATATATTTTAATAACTCATTATTGTTATTCTGGCTTAAAATCTACAATATTTCAAGGATGATCATGTTGCTGTCAGTAGATTTAGTATTATATGACAATATTTATGAATTTCCAAGAAACCTTCTGTTTATTTGATTCAAAAATAAGTACATTTAAAGATAAAACATAAACCTCCTGTGTATTTCCACAATAAGAATTCTAAAAAAAAAAAAAAAAATCTCATTCTATAACATGTTATGTTTTATCTTAAATGTCATTATCTGACTCAAATGAACCCTTTCTTAAATTCATACTGTCATATAATACCAAATCTTATCATCAGCATATGGAATTTCTTCATTTATTACCGATTTTGCTTTAGAAATAGACTTTGTTTGAAATAATGCGGCATCAATATAGATATTTGGCTTCGGTCAGAGAAAATCATTTCTTACAATTTCATTTTCTTCAGGTATATATAATACTTTTCCTGAAGAAGTTTTAAGTGGTACTGAAAATAGTACAGTTTATTTGACAGTTAACGATCATGAAGGGGAGTAAGATGGGTGCGTAATAAATGAACGCTGGAATTTACAACAAAATATTTCATTTTGGTATTTAGAAGCATTTTCATTTCATATTTCACTTTTACCATAGTTCACTTTTAACATGGTCATGCTTTAATATATTATAGATTTTTGCTGTAAGAAAAAAACAAGACTTATTTTTAATTAGTATATCAATACAGATACTTACCTCGATGCAGAAAAATAATTAACTATTTACCCTTTTTATTAGGAAAAGAAGCAGCCATGAATATTTTTAAACAAATATTTCATATATTTAGTTGCTTTCATTCTACTACAAAATAAATTACTTATGTTTATTTTAAGAAGTTATCGATTATAAAATTAAATAAGAGCATAATAAATGAAATTAAATATTTCATATTTCACTTTTGCTTTTTGTATGATAAAGTATTGCATAGGGAAGAATGCTTTCCTTTAAAAATAACATGCTTTAAGACCAAAAGTAATAACAATGTTTTTTGTTCGACGAAACCAACAAAAAATACGTTCCAATCGACAGAAAATTTATTCCAGAAAAGAGAATTCTTCGAGCTTCGACATTCTTCAAAGTACAATCGCTTCTCCTTGTAAACAAAACGCCGCCATCAAAAGAATCCCACCACCCTTTTATACCATTCTTTTAAGAACATCCACCAAGAAGAATAACAATAGTAAGAACACTTCCTTGGATAGCATCGTTTAATTGCACGAAGCTTGATTCTTCAGAAAAAAAAGTTCCAAATGATCAGATTTCAGCCATTTATTAAGTGCAGTAATTAAAGTCCTCGGATGGAAAGAAGGGAGAAGTTGCTGCAAGTTTAACTCTGGCAACACGACTGCTGTTAGTAATGCTCAGTTTCTCGATGTTTTCTTTCTAAACGGTATACAAGTTGATACAAGCATTCCTTTAAATTAACTCGTAGACATTCTTATCTGAGGTTAACTGTTCTATTAGTTCAGATGTTCAGGGAGTAGAGATTAGATTTTACCTTGATTACGTTTTTGTGTAAATTTATTTTGCGAGAAAATGGTTCTACTTTTTTTTTTTGTGACTGTGACAGATGTGTTGAAACAAAAATTTGTGCTACATGAACAAAAAATCGATGCTAATTAACATTAAATGATGAAAAATATTTGCTATGTTTTTATTAAATTAAAAGGAACCTGCTTTAAAGATTAAAAAGTAATAATGTAGTTACTATAGCTTCAGTTTTTATGTCACTGTGACAGATGCCAGTTTGAAATATAAATTTGTGCTACATTAAAAAAGAAAAATTGGATTCACGAGGTAATATAAAAATGATGACAGTATTTACTACGTTTTAATTAGAATTTTTGTTAATTTTGATTAAAAATGCACTATCACTTTAATATGCCCAGATTCGAATCCCACTGTGGCATGGAAAAGAATTTTGGTTCGGATTCTAGTGTTAAACTGTTTGCCTCATTCATTATCCGAAAGTGTTAAAAACAAACTAAACTTTATTATACCATCCTTTTCAGGAAAAAAATCGGCGTTACCCTTTTAATTGTACTGAAATTGCATTTCCTTTGTAAACAAGTGCAAAATAAGAGTTCAAATGCAAATTTGCAATTTAAATTATACAAACTTGGTGTTAAATTTGCTTAACTTGAGTCATTTCTGTACAATTTAAATTTCCATTAGGTATACATAATACTTCCTAAAAATTTAAACTTAATTTACTTAGAAGAAAGGAATTGTCACGAGGTTTATATTGCAGTTACTTCGTTTTATAGAATTAGATATTGTATGCAGCAAATAATTAACTATTTGTCCTTTATTAGGAAAAGAACATGGTTTTAAAGAGGAAATAAATATGATGCAAAATACAAAGAAATTACATGTACATAATAAAAATTAGATAGTGCATAATAAATTACACTCTAATTTACAATGAAATATTTCATTTCGTTTATTTAAAGCATTTCAATTTTCCTTATTTTACTTTGATTTTGTTTATAGTATTGCGTAGGAAAGAATGCTTTCCTTTAAAAATAAATATGCTTTAAGGATCAAAAAGAAATAACAATGTTTTGTTCCGAAGAAACCAACAAAAATACGTTCCAATCACGACGGAAAATTTATTCCAGAAAAGAATTCTTCGAGCTACGGCGTTCTTCAAAGTACAATCGTTTCCTTTGTAAACAAAACGCCGCCGTCAAAGAATACACACACTTCCCTTCATACCATTCTTTTAGAACATCCACCAACAAAGAATAACAATAGTACGAACTTTCTTGGTTAACACCGTTTAATTGCACACGAAAAATGATTCTTCAAAAAAATTGCAAATGATCAGATTTCAGCCATTTATTAAGTGCGGTAATTAAAGTCCTCGGATGGAAAGGGGAGAAGTTGCTACAAGTTTAACTCTGGTAACACAAGATTGTACTGTTGATAATGTTTAGTTTCTCGATGTTTTCTTTCTAAGCGGTATACAAGTTGATACAAGCTTTCCTTTAAATTAACTCGAAAACATTCTTATCTGAGTTAACTGTTCTATTGGTTCTAGGGTGATTAGATTTACCTAGATTAGGTTTCGTGTAAATTTATTTTTGGGTATAAATTCTGCTATATAGTTTCATTCTTACGTCACTGTGGTAGATATACTGAAACAAAATTTGTGATCCATTGATAACAGTAATATAAAAAATTTTTAAAGTCAATTCCTACTTTTTTTTTCACTATATTGAAGAAAGTGCATTATAAATAATTTTTATTACATTGCTTTATGTTAGAAAAAATTCTCTCTCTTCCATACACACTTTCCATCTCTCTCACTAATTTATTCACATGTTTCATTTTCCATTTTTGTTCCCTCCTTGACTCAAACCCAGAATGAAAAAATAATCTGAAAAGAAATTTTTCCAACGATCTACGTGCTTCTCGCCACTGACGGTATTTATTCTAAATCTATATCCTGCTAAATATCTTATATAAGAGAAAATTTTTAATCCCATATAAAAATTTAAAATTAATTAAATAAATTTAATTAATGAATTAATATTTTAAAATGGAAGTTGAAATTTTCCTCTTACGTATCTGGCGCCATCTATTGGTAGATATATGCAACTTAAATCTAAAAAAAACTAAAATAATTAATTAAAGTTAATTAATGAATTGATATTTGAAAAAACTGTATTAAATTCAAAAAGTTATTAAGTTATTAAGTTCAAAAAAAGTTATTAAGTTATCAAGTTCAAAATATGTATTTGAACTTGAGTGGATGAAAAAAAAGTATTTTATTAGCGATTGAAAACTTGAACAAGATATATAAAGGAGAGTGTGAACTAATAGTAGGAATTGAAAAAGAATTAACCCAATTAATATAAAAATGATGATAAATATTGCCTATGTTTGGATTAGAATTTCGAATTAAATAATTTTGATTAAAATACGCTGCCTCCTTAATATACTATCCATTTCAGGAGGGAAGAACACCTCATAATGGGTGGTTCTCTAATTGTTGCAATACTTTTCTCCCTAAACAAATAGGGGGCCTGATGGCCGAGTTACTAGCTCTCTGGTGCTCCATGCCACAGGTTTGGGTTCTAGTTCCGCGGTACATGGATGTTTGTAGGGATTCGGAATCCACTTTAAACCGATGTTCCGGTTTTGTTTAGCCCTCGTGTTCACAAGATGTCAGTAGAACGACAAACCACCATCAACATTTAGTACATCACCAGGGAGTTATAGAAATGCTTAATTGGGTAAATCGTTTTTAATTTAATTAAAGTACATTTTATCTGCAGTTCATATACAATGGGTTGGGTTGAAATACTTGAGGCACAGATTGTATAATTCCCAGCTTTATTGACACACGCACAATCCCCATACCAATCAATTAAAACGTAGAATATGTGACACATTTAAAGACATATAATTATAGATTTGTGGAAGGAAACCAAAAAGCTTGAAACTCAGGTACACGCATTGTGCACGAAAAATATCTCTCTCTTCGGATGAGAGTCTGTAAGTCAACTTACACGCATGGTTGCTTTAAATATAGTTCCGCTCGAGATGATAGACCATAAACAAACCTTTCTCAATAGAAGCGCGAGGTTGCGTTGTATTTCCTCCCGGGTGAGAGTCTCGAGGCCTACTGGACCGTTTCACCTGAATGTCATGGGGCGTTCTTGCAATGCGTGAGGAAGCACGGATACATTTTACTTTTTGGAAAGAAAAAGTTGAACTTTCGAAAAAAGAAGTCAAATAATGACCGGTAGGTTTTAATTTTAATTTTATCTTTTTTTTTTTTTTTTTTTATTGTATTAATGTATCATATATTAAAAATGAATGAATCGCCTATTACTAAAAATGACTACTTTTCATAAAAAAAGTTATCTGGATTATAATATTAAATTTTTCCTAACAATATTTTACACCTTAATTTCGTTAAATTTGTTGAAAAATTGATTGTTCATCATAAAATTTAAAGCCCCAAAATGAATTTAAAAATGATTAATCGAAAAAAAAATGGTATTGTATGCCAGAAGTTAGTAAGGAAGTAATAAGAAAAATTTAGTCTATAAAAATACAGTTTATAAAGCAAAGAATATATGGCGATACATTTTTTATAAATTGAAGGCATCTTCTTAAAAACAGAAATTTTAAAAAATAATTAAAAACCAAGTTTAGCAATTCCTTAAACTGAATGCAACTTATAATTTATCATTCTATTGTTACAAATTGTTTGACATAAATAATGAGTTACATTAAAAGATTTATTCTGTAATATTAATTCATTTTGTAAAAAAAAAATCGTATAAAAATATTTCATCTAAGTTAAGCAATTTAGTATTTCTTTCTATAATTTTTAAAGAACACTTTAGGCTATTTATTTGTTTGTTTTATTTAAATAAAACTTTTAAATATGTGAGTTAAAATTTAATTGAGATGATATTGGATTCATTAAATACTTTAAAAATGTTTGTATTTGATTCGTAATGAATATGATTTACAGAAGAAAAACCAAATAGAAACATTGTTTATTTTTAAGAAATTGCTTCAGGATATCATTAATGATATCATCAAAATAAATAAGCCTGGAAATAATTTGAATTTCCAAATGCCCCTGTTAAAATGAGAAAATAGCAAAGTATCAAAAGTATTACAAATTCAAATTATTTCCAGCCATAATCAAAATGAATAATATTTGAAATAATGTTATTCAAATGATTCATCTGATGAAAATGCACTCTATTCATCTCCGATGTTGTTATTAATTTATTTTGAATAATTTGCTGATTTATAGGTAACCTTAACGCAGTGCAGATTTTACAATGGTTTCATAAGAACATTTATTTTGTTTAAAATCCTGAATTTTAATAGAAAAGGTATCATGCATTTATTTAATGTTTCATTTGAATAATAAATTCTCACAATAGACGATCATGTAGTAATCTAACTTTATGCAAAGCAAATTATATTAAATAAAGTTTAATCTAGAAACTAAAATTTAATCTGTACTAAAGTTTAATCTGAACTAAAGTTTTAATCATTCGAATAGCATTAATAAAGGAAATCATTGTTTTCAATTCTAAGAATTTTTTTCGCGAATAATAAAATAAAATTTGCAAATAAACCAATTACATAAAAAATTCTTCATATATTCTGTAATTGGTTATTCATAAAAAAACCAATTACATAATCTTTTCCCATAATGGAGGTAATAAATCTTTGAAATATTACCAAAGCCACTATTGTTAACACCGTCAGATTATCCCTCTTTTAAATTTTCACATAGTTAAGCATTAAAAAGGGAACCATTGTTTTCAAATTTACTAAGTTATAATTGAGCTGATAGTTTTTGGGCTAATAATAAAACAGATTTTGAAAATAAACCAATTAATTAAAAAAAAAAAGGTATCGCTTCTCCGTAATAGAAGCTGTAAATTTTGAAATATTAACAAAGACGCTATTGCCAACACCGTCAGATTATGCCTGTTTGACATTTTCACATAGTTAGGCATTAATAAAGGAAATCAATATATTTCAAATACACGTAGAATTTATAATTGTGTTGATAGTTTTTAGGCTAATAATAAAATAGAATATACAAAATAAACCAATTAATTTAAAAGAGTTATCATTTTTTCATATTGGAAGTGATAAATCTTTCAAATATTAACAAAGCTTCTGTTTTCAATGCCATTCAAAATATCCCTAATTGTCATTACCACATAGTTAAGCATTATTAAAGGAAATCATTGTTTTTCAAATCCTCAAATTTATAATAGTATTGATAGTATTTGGGTTAATAATAAAATAAAATTTGCAAATAAACCAATTAACTAAAAAAAGTTATCGCCTTTCCCTAATTGAAGTGATAAATCTTTTAAATATTAACATAGCCAAGCATACCAACAACTTCAATCACCTAATCATCATTGTCACACAGCACTATTATAATTGACATAGTTTTAGAAACAATTTTTAAGACAAAAATTCATTACCCGCCAAAATTGTTTTTAACTAACATATAATTAGAATTTCTTTACCTGTACCTGCATAAACAAAATTGTTTTACTGTAATAACCTTGAAAAGCATTTTTGTTTTTAATATTATGTAAACATGCAAAGCTATAGCAAACAAAATTATAATTAGTTTTTCTGTAACTTTAAACATTATTAAACTGAAATTTTTAGTTGTTAAATTTTTAAAAGGCAATTTCCTGATGAAACAAAACATTCCTTAATTTTCATATCTAAGTATTTATAATTGTGCTGATAGTTTTAGGACTAATAATAAAATAGAATTTGCGAATAAACCAATTAATTAAAAAGAAATTATCGCTTTTCCATAATGGAAGTGATAAGTCTTTCGATTATTAACAAAGCCGCTTTTGCCAACACCATCATTACCCCTATTTTTCACTGCCGCATAGTGCTATTTATAACTGACATAACTTTAGAAATAATTTTGAGAACAAAAATTTATTACCCTCCAAAATTGTTGATAACCATCTGCTAATTAGAATTTCTTTTCCGTATTTACATAAGCAAATTTATCTAGTGTAATAATTTTTACAAACATTTTTGTTTTAACATTATGCAAACATGTTATAACGATATAAGACAAAATATTAATAATTCTTTTTTCTGTAACAAAACATTTCGTTTACTTTAAACATTAATAAATTGCAATTTTTAAATTCTAAGTTTTCTAAAGGTAATTTCAGATGATTCAAAATATTCATTGTTTTTGAAATATAACAATTTTATAATTGTTCTGATAATTCTTGGGATAATATTAAATAAACCAATTAAAATAATAAACCAGATAAACCAATTAACTAAAAAAGTTATCGCTTCTCCGTAATAGAAGCGATAAACCTTTTGAAATATTAACAAAGTGTTATTGCCAACACCGTCAGATTATCCCTATTTGTCATTGTAACATAGTACTATATTATAACAGACATAATTGTAGAAGCAATTTTAGGACAACAATGTATTACCTGCCAAAATTGTTTATAACCAACTGCAAATTAGAATTTCTTTTCCTGTATCTACATAATCAAAAATTGTTCTACTGTAATAACCTTTAAAAGTATTTTTTATTTTAACATTATGCAAACATGTATAACGATAGCAAACAAAATAATAATTGGCTTTTTTTAACAAAGCATATTCAATATTCATTTCGATAATTAATTCATTTCAATATATTAATGTTTAACATTACTTTAAACATTAATATATTGGAAATTTTTTAATTCTTCTAGTTTTTATAGAAACATTTTCTTGATGATTCCAAAACATTCAGTGCTTTTCATATCTAAAATTTATAATTGTGCTGCAAATTTTTGGGCTAATAAAAAAAATAAAATTTGCAAATATACCAATTAACTAAAAAAAATTATCGTTTTTCCATAATGGAGTGATAAATCTTTTTAAATATTAACTAAGTGGCTATTGCCTACACTATCAGATTCTCTCTATTTATCATTTTCACATAGTTAGACATCAATAAAAGAAATCATTGTTTTTAACATATAAGAATTTATAATTGGGCTGATAATGTTTGGACAAAAATAATATATTAAAATTTGCAAATAAAAACATTTAACTAATAAAAGTTATCGCTTTTCCACAACGGAAGCGATAAATCTTTCAAATATTAGCAAATTTTGCTATTGCCAACACCTTTAGATTATCCCTAATTGTCATTGTCACATAGTACTATTTATGACTGACATATTTTAGAAACAATTTTTAAGGGCAAAAATTTATTACTCGCCAAAATTGTGTATAATTAATTACTAATTAGACTTTCTTTTCCTGTATCTGCATAAACAATACTCTTCTATTGTAATAACCTTTAAAAATAGTTTTTGTTTTAACATAATACAAACATGTATAACTATACCAAAACAAAATAATAATGAGTTTTTCTGTATCAAGAATTTCGTTTACTTTAAATATTAATAAATTGAAATTTTTAAATTATTCCAGTTTTATAAAGGTGATGATGATTCAAGACATAAATCTTTACAACCTATTCGATAATGGATGATTTTAATTACTCATTTTACTTTTACCGTAAATAAATGATTTGCCTATAAGTAATTTCGATTTTCATGGCCCAGCTAATGGGAAAAAAAAAAGATATTTTTCAAAACTTGTTTTACGATAAAGTTGACAGGAGAAGAATAGCCCGTTTTCGATGAAAAGACTGAGCGGTCAATCAATTCTTTCACTTAAACATTCAAGGTGGAAGAGTGCGGTTTTTTAATTAAAAACTCTAAGTGCCTTGCCGTGTGTTTTAAAAGGGTATTTACTTTCGAGTTATGCTCGATTGGGAAGACTTCGTTTTTCTCTTTCGTTGGGATCGTTTATCATTATATATTCTGGGCATGTCTCAGAAATTTTATTTTAAACCGTCAGTGTATTAAAGGTAAGATTTTCTCATGAATAGAATAAGAACCACCACAAAGTAAATATCCTGAAGGTATGGATATCAATTTTAAGGTAGAGTAGATGGCCGGTGGCTGGCGTGTTATGGTGCTCAGTGCCATTGGTTTCTGGTTCGAGTCCCGTGGTGCCATGGATGTTTGCGGGGGTTTGGAATCCACTTTAAACCTCTGTTAAGCCGTCGTGCACAGAGATGACCGTAGAGCGACAAACCAACGTCAACATTTAGTACATCACCAGGGGATTATATAAATGAATCATTTTATCATTTAATTCATTTTCATTAGTAAATCATTTTAATTTAATTAAAGTACATTTTATCTGCAGTTCATATACAAAGGGCTCGGTTGAATACTTGAGGCATAGGTTGTAGAATTCCTAACTTTATTGACACACGCACAATCCATACCAATCAATTAAAACGTAGAATATGTGACACATTTAAAGACATATAATTATAGATTTGTGGAAGGAAACCAAAAAGCTTGAAACTCAAGGTACAGCAGGGTACGCGAAAAATACTTCCTCTTCGGATGAGAGTCTGTAAGCCAACTTACATGCATGGTTGCTTTAAATATATTTCCTCTCGAGATGAGATCCTTTCTCATTAAAAGCGCGTGGTTGCGCTGTATTTTCTCTCGGGTGAGTCTCGAGGCTTATTGACCGTTTCACTAGAATGAACGTCTATGAACGTCTGCAAAAAAGAGGCGCTCTTACAGTGCGTGAGGAAGCACGGATACATTTTACTTTTTGGAAACAAAAAATTGAAATTTCGAAGAATTCAAATAATGACCATAGGTTTTAATTTTTAATTATACCAGTTTTTTTTTAATTTTTATTTTATTAAGGTATCATACATTAAAAAAATGAATGGAACTCCATATTATTAAAACATGGCTAATTTTAATAAAGTTCTCTGGATTATAGAACCTAAAATTTTCCTAACAATTTTGTTAGGAAACCTTAATCATGTTACACACCTTAATTTAATAACCTTCATTTTTGTTTACACCTTAATTTCTGTTAAATTTGTTGAAAAAAAAATTTATTGTTCTTCATTTAAAGTATTTGATTGTTTTATTTAAATAATACTCTTAAACGTGTGAGTTAATATTTAATTGATATGATATTGGACTCATTAAAGACTTTAAAAATGTTTAGAAATATTTGATTCATAATGAATATGATTTACAGAAGAAAAACAAAATAGCAATGTTGTTTATTTTTTAAGAAATTACTTCAGGATATTATTAATGAGATTATCAAAATAAATAAGCCGCGAATAATTTGAATTTCGAAATGCCCCTGTAAAAATGAGAAAATAGTATCAAGTATTACAAATTCAAATTATTTCCAGCTGTAATCAGACGAATAAAATTTGAAATAATGTTATTCAAATGATTCATCTGATGAAAATGCACTCTATTCATCTCCAATGCTGTTATCAATTTATTTTAAATAATTTTCTGATTATAGGTAACGTTAACGCAATGCAGACTTTACAATGGTTTCAAGAACATTTATTTTGTTTAAAATCCTGAATTTTAATAGAAAATGTATTATGCATTTATTTAATGTTTCATTTCGAATAATAAATTTTGACAATAAACGATCATATAATAATCTAACTTTTATTCAGAAAACAAATTATATTAAATAAAGTTTATCTAAACTAAAGTTTTATCAGAGCTAAAGTTTTAATCTGATTCGAATAGCATTAATAAAGGAAATCATTGTTTTTCAAATCTAAGAAATTTTTCGCGAATAATAAAATAAAATTTGCAAGTAAACCAATTACATAAAAGTCTTCATATTTTCTGTAATTGGTTATTCAAAAAATATTTACATAATCTTTTCCATAATGGAGGTAATAAATCTAACAAAAATATTAATTATTAATAAATATTAACAAAAATATTAATAAATATTAACAAAGCCGCTATTGTTAACACCGTCAGATTATCCCTCTTTTAAATTTTCACATAGTTAAAGCATTAATAAAGGAAACCATTGTTTTCAAACTTACGGGAATTTATCGATATATTTATAGTTTGGGACAAATAATAAAATTAAATATGTAAATAAGCCAATTAACTGAAAAAATGTTATCGTTCTTCCATAATGGAAGTGATAACCCTTCAAAAATTAACAAAGCCGCTATTGCCAACACCATTAGATTATATCTATTTGTCATTGCCACATAGTTAAGATAATTAAAAGGAAATTATTGTTTTTGAAATCTATGAATTTATAATTTTGCTTATAAGTTTTGGCTAATAATAAAATAAAATTTGCATATAAAACAATTAATTAAAAATAGTTATCGTTCTTCTGTAATGGAAGGGATAAATCTTTCAAATATTAACATAGCCGCTATTGCCAACAGCACCAAATTGTCCGTATTTTTCACTGTCGCATAATGCTATTTATAACTGACATAACTTTAGAAATAATTTTAAGAGCAAAAATTTATTACCCTCCAAAACTGTTGATAACCATCTGCTAATTAGAATTTCTTTTCCTGTATCTGCATAAGCAAATTTTTCTAGTGTAATAACTTTTAAAAACATTTTTTTTTAATTTTATGCAGACATGTATAACGATAGCAAACCAAATATATTAATAATTAGTTTTTCTGCATCAAAAGCATTTCGTTTACTTTAAACATTTTTAATTATTCAAGTTTTTAAAAACATTTTCCTGATGATTCCAAAACATTCAATGTTTTTCAAATCTAAGAATTTATAATTGTTCTGATTATTTTTGGGCTAACAATAAAAATGGTATTTGCGAATAAACCAATTAATTAAAAGAAATTACCGCTTTTCCATATTGGAAGTGATAAGTCTTTCAAATATTAACAAAGCCCCTATTTGCAAAACCGTCAGAATATCCCTATTCATCATTGTCACATAGTTAAGCATTAATAAAAGGAAATCATTGTTTTCAAATCCTCAAATTTATAATAGTATTGATAGTATTTGGGTTAATAATAATAAAATAAATTTGCAAATAAGCCAATTAACTAATACAAGTTATCGCCTTTCCTAATTGAAGTGATAAAACTTTTAAATATTAACATAGCCGCTATTGCCAACACCTTCAATCACCTAATTATCATTGTCACACAGTACTATTATAATTGACATAGTTTTAGAAACAATTTTAAGACAAAAAATTTATTACCCTCAAAATTGTTTTTAACTAACAGATAATTAGAATTTCTTTACCTGTACCTGCATAAACAAAATTGTTTCACTGTAATAACCTTGAAAAGCATTTTTGTTTTAATATTATCTAAACATGCAAAGCTATAGCAAACAAAATTATAGTTAGTTTTTCTGTAACTTTAAACATTAAATTGAAATTATTAGTTGTTAAATTTTTAAAAGGCAATTTCCTGATGATCCAAAACATTCCTTAATTTTCATATCTATGTATTTATAATTGTGCTGATAGTTTTAGGACTAATAATAAAATAGAATTTGCGAATAAACCAATTAATTAAAAAGAAATTATCGCTTTTCCATAATGGAAGTGATAAGTCTTTCGATTATTAACAAAGCCGCTTTTGCGAACACCATCATTACCCCTATTTTCACTGCCGCATAGTGCTATTTATAACTGACATAACTTTAGAAATAATTTTGAGAACAAAAATGTATTACCCTCCAAAATTTTTGATAACCATCTGCTAATTAGAATTTCTTTTCCCGTATCTACATAAGCAAAATCTAGTGTTAACTATCTAGTGTAATATCTAGTCACTAACTAGTGTAATATCTAGTCTGTTAACTGTCTAGTGTCATTATCTAGTGTAATAACTTTTAAAAACATTTTTGTTTTTAACATTATGCAAACATGTATGACGATATATTAATAATTCTTTTTTTCTGTAACAAAACATTTCGTTTACTTTAAACATTAATAAATTGCAATTTTTAAATTCTAAGTTTTCTAAAAAGGTAATTTCCAGATGATTCAAAATATTCATTTTTTTTTTGAAATATAACAATTTATAATTGTTCTGATAATTCTTGGGATAATATTAAATAAATCAATTAAAATAATAAACCAAATAAACCAATTAACTAAAAAAAGTTATCGCTTCTCCGTAATAGAAGCGATAAATCTTTGAAATATTAACAAAGCGTTATTGCTAACACCGTCAGATTGTCCTTATTTGTTATAGTCACATAGTTATGCATTATTAAAAAGAATTATAATGAAAGTGATAAATCTTTTAAATATTAATAGTATAGCAGCTAGTTCCAACACCGTGAGATTATCCCTATTTGTCATTGTCCATAGAAAAGCATTAATAAATTTTATCATTGTTTTTAAATCTATGAATTTATAATTTTGCTGATAGTTCTTGGGCTAATACTAAAATAGAATTGACAAATAGAATAATTAACTAAAAGCAATTTATCTCTTTTCCGTAATGGAAATGATAAATCTTTCAAATTTTAAACAAAGCTGCATCCCTATTTGTCACTGTCAGATAGTACTATTTATAATTGACATATTTTAGAAACAATTTTTAGGACAAAAATTTATTACCTGCCAAAATTGTTTATAACCAACTGCTAATTAAAATTTCTTTTTCATTATCTGCATAAAAAAAAATTGTTGCTACTGTACTTAAAAACCTAAAAAACATTTTTGTTTTAACATTATGTAAACATGTATAACTCTAGCAAACAAAATAATAATTAGAGTTTTTCTGTATCAAAGGCATTTCGTTTACTTTAAACTTTAATAAATTGAAATTTTTAAATTCTTCAAGTTTTATAACGACGATGATGATTCTAAAACCTTAATCGTTTTTAAATTGAAGAAATTATCATTGTACTTATGGTTTTTGGGCTAATAAAATTTGCAAATGAACCGATTAACAAAAAAAAAAAAAGTTAACGCTTTTCCATAATGGAAGTGATAAATCTTTTAAACATTAATAGTAAAGCGGCTAGTTCCATCGCTGTGAGAATATCCCTATTTGTCACTGACACATAGTTAAGCATTAATAAAGAAAATCATTGTTCTTCAAATCCACAAATTTATAATTGTTCTGATAATTAATGGGCTAATAATAAATCAAAATTTGCAAATAAACCATTTAACTAATAAAAGTTATCGCTTTTCCATAACGGAAGCGGTAAATCTTTCAAATATTAGCAAACTTGCTATTGCCAACACCGTTAGATTATCCCTAATTGTCATTGTCACATAGTACTATTTATAACTGACATATTTTAGAAACAATTTTAAGGGCAAAAAATTTATTACTCGCCAAAATGTGTATAATTAATTGTGTAATAACTAATTAGAATTTCTTTTCCTGTATCTGCAAAAACAATACTCTTCTACTGTACTAACCTTTAAAAATAATTTTTGTTTTAACATAATACAAACATGTATAACTATAGCAAACAAAATAATAATTAGTTTTTCTGTATCAAGAATTTCGTTTACTTTAAGCATTAATAAATTGAAATTTTTAAATTCTTCCAGTTTTATAAAGGTGATGATGATTCCAAGACATCAATTTTTACAACCTATTCGACAATGGATGATTTTTAATTACTCACTTTTACTTTTACCGTAAACAAATAATTTGCCTATAAGTAATTTCGATTTTCATGGCCTGGTTAATGGAAAAAAAAGGATATTTTTCAAAACTTGTTTACGATAAAGTTGACGAAGAAGAATAACCCGTTTTCGATGAAAAGACTGAACGGGCAATCAATTCTTTCACTTAAACATTCAGGGTGGAAGTGCGGTTTTTAATTAAAAACTCTAAGTGCCTTGCCGTGTGTTTTAAAGGGTATTTACTTTGAGTTATGCTCGATTGGGAAGACTTCTTTTTCTCCTTCGTTGCTCGTTTATCATTATTTATTCTGGGCATGTCTCAAGAAATTTTTATTTTAAACCGTCAGTGTATTAAAGGTAGATTTTCTGATGAATAGAATAAGAACCACCTTAAAGTAAATATCGTATAAGGTACGGATAGCAATTTCAAGGGTAGGTACAGAAATAATTTATTTTTATATCTGTAAATGGCAACATAGATATGAACGAATATAAACAAGAGAAATTAGAATATTTTTAAATTTCGATTTATATTCGTGAATTTAAATTAAAATGTAGAACTTCAAAGCTTGTTTTAATGTGTGTTTATATATATAGGAAAAATGACTATTAACAAATTCTTATCACAGTAGCCTTATAACATTTATTTTTAGACTGTCAATTTTATAAATAGCGTACATTTAAACTCGAATACATTTAAAAACGATGAATGATAAAATTCGAAAACTTTATCATCGTCAATTGTATACACACACACACACACACACACACACACTCACACACACACACACACACACACACATATATATATATAATTGATTATAATCAAGTTTTCGGACATTATCATTATGGCTATATACAGCTGTTCTTATATGAATTAGCGAAAGTCATATTTCCTATATCTGTATAGATCCAGTAAAACAAATTTTAAGTTCTACATTTTAATTTAAGTTCACAAATATAAATCAATTAAAAAATACTCTAATTATTCTTGTTTGGTTTATATCTCTGTTGCCATTCACAGATATTCAATTTTCGAACTTTATTATTGATCATTTTTAAATATTTTCAGTTTAAATGTACATCTTCATTTCAATATAAATACACGAATATAAAGAAAATTTAAGTAATACTCAATTTTATCTTGTTTGGTTTACATTCGTTCAATATCTATGTCGGCATTCACAGATACACAAATAAATGATTTCTGTACCTACTCTTGAAATTGCTATTCATACCTTATACGATATTTACTTTGAGGTGGTTCTTATTCTATTCATCAGAAAATATACCTTTAATACACTGACGGTTTTAAAATAAAATTTCTGAGACATGCCCAAGAATAAATAATGATAAACGAGCCAACGAAAAGAGTAAAAAAGAAGTCTCCCCCAATCGGCATAACTCGAAAGTAAATTCTTATATAACACCACAAAATTTTTTGCAAATTCTATGTGGTAACAGCATTTAACTTTTATAAATCGAATTGAATCTTTCAGGCTGAAGTCATCAACGATTTCATCAAATTCTGGGGAAAATAATTAAAAACAATAAGCAATAAATAATATTTCCTCAATAAAAAAAAAAAAAAAAAAAAAAATATTTATAATGAAGATAGTATAAAACAAATCTTTATAAAAATAATGCAATAAAATTAACATGGTGTTTAATATATGTCACCATTGTTATTCATTTACCATAGTTTTAAATTAAAAGTTTAATACAAATCCATACGAAGAAAAAAAAACAAAATATAAAACACTCCACAGTTCGCAGTAATCACGACAACAACAACACACAACAAATCACAACAACACACAACAATAATGCCCTGCTATCATTACAGTGATAATGGCCCAAACCATTCCCAAGCCAATCAATTCCCGATCCCAAGAATCTCACCGTAACAACCGCTTAGAGAACAATTTGGGGTGGAATTCGCGTATTCGCCGGCTCTGCCAGAAGAAATCTCTCTCTGGTGCACAAGCAAACGCTGAATAAGACGTGCCCCAAGGCTTTTCCGTCTGCCATAAACGCTCCATTGCGTAGATCTAATTAAATATCAAGTGTTCCCTGCTCCAGGGCCAAAGGGGGAAGCACCAGTTATTGGTCTTCTATGGCTCTTTGTGTTCAGACATGTCTTTATTTGAAGTGATGAAAATTATAAGTCATTTTCTAGCACTGATGAAAAATAAAGTTGGACTAAATACTTGTTGTAAATAAACAAAGTGCAGTGGAGAAAATGAAAATTTGATTAGTGCTTCTCAGTATGTAGTGAAAATGCAGAGTGCTTTTTATTTTTGTATGCAAAATATGGAAGTTACTGTTTTAATGATGAGCACTCAAATTTGTTGAAATTATCTTACTAGACAACAAAGAAGATGCTATTGTACTGAAGCAATCAATAAGCAAAGTGTATTTAATTTAGAAGTTTGTGCAAAACTTACTTTCTGCTTAATAATCGTTTATACAAATCAATCGTCTTCATATTTCTCAGATTTTATTGTTATTTCATTTACAGAAAACAAATGAAGTTTTGGATGAATAATTTTTAACATAATTACCATTTAAAAATTGAATTAAACAATTTAACAATTTTGTTTATTTTTAGCCAAATATTTATTAAAAAATTTATTATACTTGTGGTTAAAGATTTTAATACATTTTCATACTATATAAGCGAATGTGTTTATGATTTATTTCCCATTGATTTTTTAAAGTTAAAACTATTTGAAACACATATTTGTGTACTATTTTGCATAGTAATCTCTATAATTGCTGCTACTTCTATAAATAGAGTTAAGAAAGGATTAAATTCGAATTTCAAATATATTGAAATATAAAACTAGGCCTTTTAAATGCACGTTTATAATTTTAAATGTACAAAAACTTGTTTTTAACTGAGTTCTTTTGAACATTATAAATGTGTGAAAACAGAATTCAACGTTTATCCATTGAATTGATTTTTCCCAGTCCAAAAGTAATCAACAATTTCATCAAGATCTGGGATAAAAGTAAAGAAGAGTAAGCAAAAAATAATATTCCCCAATGAAAAATAAAACATTTATAACCATGATGAAATAAACAAACCTTTATACAGAATGAAGGTAAAATTAACATAGTGTTTAAATATATATCGTGATTGTTGTTCATCTATAACGTTTTGGATTAAGTAAAATAGAAACCCAAACGGAGAAATCCAGACAAAATATAAACACTCCCCAGTTCTCAGCAATCATGACAACACAAAACACTAATGTCATGCAATCATTACAGCGATAACAGCCCAAGCCATTCCCAAGGCCAATCAATTCCCGATCCCAAGCATTTCGCCGTAACAACCGCTTAGAGAACAATTTGGGGTGGAATTCGGCGTATTTGCTGGCTCTGCCCATAAGCATTCTCTCTTTGGTGCACAAACAAACACTGAATAAGTAGTGCCCCAAGACTTTTCCGTCTCCCATAAACGCTCCATTGTGTAGATCTAATTAAAGATCAAGTGTTCCCTGCTCCAGGCCAAGGGAATCACCAGTTATTGGTCTTGTTATGGCTCTTTTGTGGTCAGACATGTCTTTCTTTGAAGTGATGAAAATTATAAGTCTCTTCTGCACTGCTGAAAATAAAGGGTTTGTTAAGGTGGACTAAATACTTGTTGTAAATAAACAAAATGCAGTGGAGAGAGAATATGAAAATTTGATTAGTGATTCTCCAGTATGTAGTGACAAATGCAGTGTGCTTTTATTTTGAATGCAAAATGGGAAGTTACTGTTTTAATGATGAGCACTCAAATTGTGGAAATTCTGTTTCTAGAGTTCTTTCTTCTGAAGATGCTAATGCACTCCAATGGTAATTTTCAATAAGCAAAGTCTGTTTAATTTAGAAGTTTGTGCAAACTTACTTCTACTTAATAATCATTTTATACAAAAAGCAATCATCTTCATATTTGTCGGATATATTGTTGTTTTATTTACAGATAAATTCGGAGAACAATTTTTGATATAATTCTCATTAGAAAAATTTAGTTGCCACAATTAAAGAAATTTGTTTTTTTTTTTAGGCAACTATATATTAAAAAAAAAAAATTTATACTTGTGGTTTATGATTTTAATATATTTTCATACTATGTAAGCAAAATGTGTTTATGATTTATTTCCTGTTTTTTTAATTAAAATAATTTCAAACAAAATATTTTTATCCGTGTCTAATTAGCCTAAAGTGTGCAAAAATTGACCGTAGATCGACAAAACTAAACCAGAAAATCTCTTTCTTAGGTTTGAATAGATTGGAAAAAAATCCTCTCATACTACCACAAGATGTTTATTGCAAATTGTTGTGGTAAACAGCATTCAACTTTTATCCATGGAATTGAATTTCAGGCTGAAGTAATGAACAATTTTGGCAGCTTTCGAGAGATAAAATTATTAAGAATAAGTAATATCCCCTCAATAAAAAATATAAAATTTTAATCATGAAAGAATAAAACAAATCTCAATAAATAATGGAATAAAAATTAACATTGTGTTTAAATCTATATCACTATTGTTATTCATCTATTTTTGTTTTGAATCAAAAGTTGTTCAGACGAGTGTTCAGTGTTTGAAGGGATGAAAATTATAAGCCCTGTTGAAAAATAAAGATTTATTTGAGGGTGGATTAAATACTTGTTGTAAATAAACAAAGTGCAGTGGAAAGAGAATATGAAAATTTGATTAATGCTTCTCTAGTATGTGACAAATGCAGTGTGCTTTATTTTGTATGCAAAATATGAAGTTACTGTTTTAATGATGAGCACTAAAATTTGTTGAAATTCTCTTACAAGACAACAAAGAAGATGCTAATGCACTCCAATATTAATTTTCAATAGACAAAAAGTATTTAATTTAGAAGTTTGTGCAAAACTTACTTCTGCCTAATAATAACATAATTTATAGAAGCAATCGATATTTCATATTTCTCAGATTTGTTATTTCATTTACAGATAATCCTTAAAGCATTTGGAGTTAATTTTAATATAATTCTCATTTGGAAAATTGAATTCACACATAAAAAATGGTGTTGTTTATTTTTAGAGAACTGTATATTTAAAGATTTATTGTACTTGTGATTTTTGATTTCATTTATATTTTCACTATATAAACAAATGTGTTTATGATTTATTTCACACTGATTTTTAAAAAGCTAAATAATTAAAAAAATTATTTTTATCCCAGTCTAATTAGCCTAAAGTGTGCACAGATTGACCTTAGATCGAGAAACTATACCAGAAAATCTCTTTCTTGTGTTTGAATGGACTGGATAAAAAATCATATATACCACCACAAAATGTTTATTGCAAATTGATGTCGGAACATCATTCAACTTTTATCCATCAATTGAATTTTTTAAGGAAATCAACAATTTTGGCAGGTTCTGGGGATAAACTTAAAGGAGAATACGCAATAAATAACATCCCCTCAATAAAAAATTTAAATATTTATAATCGTAATGAGTTTTCAAAATTTCTACAAATAATGGACTGAATATTAACATGGTGTTTAAATCTATATCACCATCTTTATTCACCTACTATATTCACAGATTTATTGTTATTTCATTTAAAACCTTAACCATTTAAAACCTTAAGCTGTTGAATGAATAATTTTGATATAATTCTCATTAGAAAAATTGAATTCACAAAAATTAACACTTTTTGTTTATTTTAGCCTATTTTTTTTTTGAAGATTATTAAAAAATTATCGTACTTGTGTGGTTAATGAT
>BPLR01018651.1:0-114123 GCA_021605095.1 Caerostris extrusa
TACCAAAGGTTTTATATTAATTACATTTTATTCACATTATTTCTGAATTTTATTTATCAAACTTTTTGTGATTAAATTCCCTTTCTTTAACTCTCTTCAATGACAATTTAGTCTAAAATGAAATACTCAGTCACAAAGAACGAACATTGTTGCACTTTGAGAACTGAAATAACCTCCCAGGCTCAAAAATAACAATTAATAAAACACAATCAACGATTTTCAGTAGCTTCATCAAACTAATTAATCAGTTCAGTTTTAGCCTTTTGTTTTATAACATGTATACATTTTATCATGTATATAATACCTTTTGCATTATTAATTTAAATATTTATAAAAAATTTTAATTATTAAAAATTAATAGCGTATTCGTGCATAGATTTATTATTTTCAGAGAATTTTATATTAGTTACATTTTATTAGCATTACTATATTATTTTTTACATTATTTATGATGTTGATTTATCACAATTTTTGTGATTAACTCCTTTCTTTCTCTCTTCAATGATAATTCCGTCCAAAATTGAAATCCTCTGCCAAAAGATACGGACATTGTTGCACTTTTGAGAACCGAAAACAACCTTCCAGGCTCAAAAATAATAATTAATAAACGCAATCAATGATTTTTAGTAGCTTCATCGAATTAATTATTTAGCATTTTGCTTTATAACATGTATATTTTTATTATGTATATTTTGCATTTTACATTATTAATTAAAAATATTTATAAAAATATTAATTAATAAAAAATAATAATTGTTCATGCATTTACCTGAGTATTTTATATTAATTACATTTAATTAGCATTACTAAATTTGTATTCATATTATTTCTGAAGTTGATTTATCAAACTTTTTTTTGTGATTAAATTCCTCTTCTTTAACTCTCCTCAATGACAATTCGTCCAAAATAGAACTCCATCATCCAAAAAAGATACGGACATTGTTGCATTTTGAGAACCGAAAGAACCTCCCTAGCTCAAGAATAACAATAAATAAAACACAATCAACGGTTTTCAGTGGCTTCATCTAAATTAATTAATCAGTTAATCAGCCTTTTGCTTTGTAGCATGTATATTATGTACATGTGTAACATGCCTTTTTTCTTTGTAATATGTAATTTTTATTATGTATATATTGCATTTTGCATTATTAATTAAAATATTTATAAAAAGTATTAATTAATAAAAATTAATTATTATTCTTGCATGCATTCATCATTTCCAAAGAGTTTTTATATTAGTTACATTTTATCAGCATTACTAAATTTTTATTTTCTGAAGTTGATTTATCAATTTTTTTTTTTTTTTTTTGCGATTAAATTCCCTTTCTTTTAACTCTCTTTTAATGATAATTCTGTCCAAAATTGAAATCCTCAACCAAAAAGATACAGACATTGTTGCACTTTTTGAGAACCGAAAGAAACCTCCCAGGCTCAAGAATAACAATTAATAAAACACAATCCACGATTTATGATTCCGTTTGAACTGCACTTGGCCGAAAGGTACATTTCGATCCATCTTGGAACGTCAGAAAAATAATGCCTTGTGGAGGAGAATGGGAATGGGAACGATCCACCTTATTTGAAACTTAAAGACGGGAATGTCGGAGGATATATTTTACCTATCATTTTTTATTCCAGGTTTCAAGTCATGGCTGAGCGATTTTAAAGACAGTTCGAGACTCGGAGGTCCATTTGTCTTAGTTATTGTTGAAAGCGCCGACATTTTTTGTATATGCGAGGAAAAGTGATAGCAGAGAGCTCTAAAAAGGTGGAAATATTTTTTTCCTTTTTTTTTCTCTCGTTTGGCTGAGGAATCAGAAGTATTTTTTTATGGAAGAATATAAATATATATATAATGTCCTCCATTCTGTATAGGTATTTCGTGTAAGGAATGCGATTGTTGAAACGTCTGTTCGAAAATCAAAATCCAATATGCAAAAAAACTTTAGTACAGTAGAAATTCGATATGCATCCGGTTGACAACAATTCACTTCAAATCCTTCACAGACTTCATGGAATATTCGATGCGAGTAACGTATGATATGTTTTTTAAACTAAGCAATATTATATTGATGTTATCCAAAATTTCGTGCGATATAATTCTGAATAGAAATTATATTTATTCTTGTTTCCTAGAATATTATGAGATTTAATTTATATTTAGGAAATTTTATGGGCCTGAAATGGAAACGAATATGTTATTATACATAATTTAATTCATTCCTATTTTTATCAATCTTCTAAAGCAAAATATTCCAATTTTTAATTAGAAAATCGTACTATCCTGAATAAAATTATTAAATTTCTAACAGTGAAATAATATGCAGTCTGATTATTCTAACATATATTCTCTTAATGAAATAGATTTATTTATTATTATTATTTGATTAAATGTGTGTCTTAACTTATGAAAAGGACGATAAAACTATACATTTGTAAGGCGGAATAACTCTACACTGGATTTAAGATGTGGATCCCTAGATGTTGTTGCAATGTCACAATAATGGTATAAGATTTATTTTTATTTCTTGATGCACCCTGGATGCAATACCGAAATTTGCTACTCATGTTCCATTACCGTAGTGAGTAAAATCAAGTGTAAAATATTTTTAAATGAAGTAGCAATGTATTAGAGGTACTTCAACATGAACTTCCTATTAAGAAATTGCGTGTTTGGTTTCGTCTGTAGCTCTGCGGTCATTTCTCACTCACTTTAGGCTAATTAGACCCGGACCTACCATTTAAAGTGAATGTCGAGCCACTGACAAACATCCATGCCGCTGCCAGTTTCGAACTTGAAGCCTATGTTACCAACTGTCAGTGCACTAACTAATTGGCCATCAGGTCTCTTACGAAATAGAGAGAACATGATTTTGAAAGTTTCAAAATTGTATGAAGGAAAAGTATCTTCTTTTTTTTTCCCTGAAGATTTTAATCACACATTATTTCAATGAGTTATTTCTAGTAACCTAATTCCATTATACCTGAAAAATAATATAATAAAAAGAAGGAATTTTTTTTTCTTTTTTTTCTCGAATTATTTTTATGGAAGAATATAATATATATTGGCTAGAAAATAATATGTATTTTTTTATGGAAGAATATAAAATATATATATAATGTCTTCCATTCTACAGGTATTTCGTGTAAGGAAATGCGATTGTTGAAACGTCTGTTCGAAAATCAAAATCCAATATGCAGAAAGAATTTAGTATAGTTGAAATTCGATATGCATCCGCTTGTCAACAATTCACTCCAAATCCTGCACCAACTTCATGGAATATTCGAAACGAGTAACGTATATGTGTTTAAAATATGCAATTCTTTATTGATGTTTTCTAAAATTCGAGCCGTATAATTCCGAGAAAATATTTTTTTATTCTTTTTCCACAAATATTATGAGATTTAATTGTATTTAGGAAATTTTATACATTGATAGATACCTGGAAATTGAGACGAATATTTTATTATGCATAATTTAATTCATTCCTTTTTTTATTTTACCCTTATCGTTTCTATTTTTATTTACCCTTACTCATGTTCAGGTTCGAATACTGGCGGTTACATGGATATTTTTAGTGGTACGGAATCCACTTTAAACTGTACGTCCCGGTATGTTTAGCAATCGTGTGCAGAAGATGACATGTTGAGCGAAAAACGCATTCACGCATTCTAATTTAACCTCGCTACCAAATTTATATCCTAGTAGAACAAATCACTTTAAATCTTCTAAATCAACTAAAAAGCTCTTAATTATAAAGCAAAATATTCTAATTTTAATAAATAAATCTTTCTATCCTGAATAAAAATATTACTTTTCTATCAGTGAAATAATCTGCAGCCTAATTATTCTAGCATATATTCTCTAAACAAAATTGTTTATTTATTATTATATGATAAATGTGTGTCTTAGCTTGCGAAAAGCATGATAAAACTATATATTTGTAAGACGGAATAACCCTTCACCGGATTTCAGAATTCAAGAGGCGAATCCTTAGATATTCTTGTTACAACGTTGGTATGTTTTTTTATTTCTCCGTGCACACTGGATTCAATGCTGAATCTTCTACCCATCTGCCGTTACTGGAATGAATGAACTCAAGTACAAACTATAGTTTAATGTGAATTCAAACTACTAACAAACATCCATGCCACCACCAGATTTGAGTCTGAAGCCTAAGGTACCAAAGGCTGGAGCGCTATCCAATTGGTCATCAGGATATGGCATTGAAGACTAAACTGCAAAGAAGGTATCTGTTTAATATCTATTGTGAAAATAATAGTGTTGACAATTTTTTTTTTCTATTTGTAAATTTTTATATTTGCCGAAGAGACGACAATCTTGACCAGTTTCGCAAATAAATATTAATTTGGTCGCCTGCAAAGTTTTTAAATTGTATTTTTAGTTCTTTATCGTACTTTTTATATATTAGGACACAGAGTTATACGATGCGAATGGTATTTTGTCCATAATTCTGAAAGTTCAGTTTCTTCTATTTGTCTGTTACTTCCTTTATACAGGGTAATTTAGCGATCTTAAGGCAAACATTGGGGGTGTTACTGCTCTCCAAAACACACATTTTTTTTTTGCAGTAATGTATGGTTGGAAGTTAAGCCAGAGCGCTAGACAATTAGCCATCAGGCCGCTTATGAAACAGAGAGAACATGATTTTGAAAATTTTAAAATTGCATGAGGTAAAAATATCTTCCTTTTTTTTTTTCTGAAGATTCGAATCATAAATTATTTGAATGAGCTCTTTCATAAAACAGTAACCCAATTCCATTATACTTGAAAAATAATATATTTACAGTATAAAAACATTTAAAAAATAATAATATGGTTTTTATATTTAATAAAGATTAAATTTTAACAAAAAACATATTTTTATGATGATTTCATTCATGAACTACTTTTATCAGTATTTTCCCTCCGTAAGGCAAACAACGTTCTAATATTATTCCTATTAAGACAAGTCCCCACTGAAATAACCCCGCGTATTGCAACAATATTAAACAATATCCCAGAACAGTAACAGTAACACAGAAAAAGTATCTAGCCTTTTTTTTCTGAAGTTTTAGATGACAAATTATTTGAATGAGCTATTTCAAAAAGTAATAACCTAATTCCATCATACCTGCAAAAATAATATATTTACACTCTAAATATATTTCAGAAATAAAAAATACTTTTCATATTTATAAAAGTTTAAATTTTTAAACAAAAACATACTTTTATGATTCTAGTGACAAACTATTTTTATCAGTATTTTCATTCCGTAAAGGCAAACAATGTTCTAATATTATTCCTATTAAGACAAGTCCCCACTGAAATCAGCCCGCGTATTGCAGCAATACTCAATAGTATCAGAGCACAGTAACAGTGACACAGAAAAAGTATCTAGCCTTTTTTTCTGAAGATTTGAACCACAAATTATATCAATGAGCTCTTTCTTAAAGCAGTAACCTAATTCCATTACACTTAAAAATAATACATTTATAGACTAAATACATTTAAAAAACTAATAACATGGTTATCATACTTAATAATGATTAAATTTTAAACAAAAGCATATTTTTATGACTTTATTCACAAACTATTTATATCAGTGTTTTCCCTCCGTAGGGAAAGCATATTTCTAATATTATTCCTATTAAGACAAGTCCCCACTGAAATCACCCTGCGTATTGCAATAATACTCAACAGTATCAGAGAACAGTAACCGTAACACAGAAAAAAAGTATCTAGCCTTTTTTTTTCTAAAGATTTGGATGACAAATTATTTAAATGAGCTATTTCAAAAAGCAATAACCTAATTCCATCATACTTGAAAAATAATATATTTACAGTCTAAATACATTTAAAAAGTGTTGATATGCTTTTCACATTTAATAAAGATTAAATTTTAAACAAAAACATACTTTTATGATTCTAGTGACAAACTATTTTTATGAGTATTTCCATTTCGTAAGGCAAACAACAGTCTAATATTATTCCTATTAAGACAAGTCCCCACTGAAATCACCCCCCAGTATTGCAACACCACCCAACAGCTTCGAATAGCCGTTCCAGCAAGGATTTCGCTGTCTGCAAGATCATATGTGGAGCGAAAGTGAACAATTGATTGATGACTTGAGTTCAGAAATTGTCATTGGAGTGCTGATAGAGGACCTTAAGTAGTGTTTTATTCCGCTACTTGTTCCCACTTGGCTGTTGAAGGGTGTGGACGTTAAATCCATCAAACTCAAGGGCAGAACAATGTTGGTTGAGTTTACTGGAGCAGCCAAAACTTGAAACATTTTAAGTAAACTTTCATTATATTAACTTTATAGAGTTATTAACTTTCAATCTATAGTTCATTATAGTAAAATAGAGTTTAATTTATTATAAGTTATTTTGTTTTATAACTGTAATTAATATATTTCATAATTCATATATGATTCGCAAAATAAAATATGTTAATTACAGTTATAATATAAAATAAATTAGAGTAACAATATTAAATAAATTATATAAAATAAATTATAATTATAATATAAAATAAATTATAGTTATAATACAAAAATAAATTATTAAGTTATATTATAAAACAAATTATAGTTATAATAAATTTAAATGCATGATAACTAATTATAAATAATTAATTTGAATTATAACTGTAATTAGCAGATTTCATTTTGTAAATCATAATTCATTTATGACTTACAAAATAAAAATATGTTAATCACAGTTATAATATAAAATAATTTAGTTATAATAAATTTAAATTTATTATAACTAAAATTTATTTTGTATTATAAATGTAACATATTTTATTTTATAAATCTTAATTATTATAATTAAACTTTAGTCTAAATATACATAACTAAGTAGGATAACATTATTTCATTGCTTATAAAGATAACAATATTTTGCAAAATGTTAAATTAAAATATTTGGCATAAAATAAAAATATTAAAAATTAATTTATCTTTAAAAAGAAATTTGTAATTATTTTGTATTAAATTTAAAATAAATAATTAAAAATTTTAATTATTAAATTTAAATTTATTATAACTATAAATTATTTTGTATTATAACTGTAACACATTTTATTTTTTGTAAATCGTAAATTGTATAGTTAAACTTTGCTCTAAATATGCATAACTAAGTGCGTTTAAATTTTTGCATTGATTATAACGATAATATTTTTGCAGATTGTTAAGTTCAAATATTTTTTTTTCTTCTAATGCAGCTGGCAAATAGACCGTGATCTTTCGCCATAAGGGCTGCACCGATGTTACTCACTTTGCATTACCCAGGGGGTGCGTGTAACTTGATGGTTATGGTAAGCCACGGACGCGGAGTAACAATGGCACCTCAGCGCTCTACGATCCTATTAGGACCGGGACCTACAGCTTAAAATGGATTCCGAACCACTACAACACCCATGGGCAAAGCCGGGATTTGAACCCGATACCTGTGGTACCGAACGCCAGAAAGTTCAAATATTTGTTATAAAAATTCAAATTTTAATTACCAATTAATTGCTTTAAAGAGAAATTTGTGTTTATTATAAGAAAAAAAAAAATATTCAATTCTAAAGCGGGAATGAATGACATTTAATAAACAATCTTTCGCATCAGTATGAAATTTGCCAATGTTTCAAAAGGCCTAATTTATGTGCAGACATTCTATTAAGTAAGATTTAATTAATTAGTAAACATCAATAGTGAATAAATGCATAACTAATAATTTTTGACATTAATTTGCTTTTTAGATTTGCTGATAAGTTATTTAATAAAATCTGTCTTAATTAAATGCAACAATTTTGCTTCACTTAACAAATATTTTATGGAAAATTTCTGCATAACAATAATTAATTAATGAATCCCTTTATTCTTAATTCCATTATCATCTACATCCATACCAATTACACGTAAATTCTTTCCGATACGAACTGGATTAATTGTAGAAATATTTGCAAAATAATGCAATCTGAAAATATAGCAATCAGTCAAAATATTATCATAAAGCTGTTTTGCATTATTTCTAGATATAAATGTTTCAAAATGAAATATTTATTATCCAAATTGCAAATCCTCTGAGGTCAAGGTACACTTAAAATAATATTTGTTTGAAATATGATGGCATGTGATACATTTTAAATTGTCGCCAAAACAAACTCAATTAGAATTAAATCATTATTTCCTGAGATAAATTGAACATACAAATATTCCATTAAATCATTTCGCTCTCATTTTACACTTGCTGCAAATCTGTAGGAAATGCACGTCATTAAATATTTATCAGAAAATATTGAGAGAAACTAATTGACTGAATCTAATCTTCCTAACTCATGTAGTTCTCGAGTATTTACCTTTTAAAACATGTTAATCCATTTATAAGTGCTCGATTTGTAAATGTATTAATGGAAACAAAGAATAAAACATTATTTTTCTACTCAAAATGATTTTTTAAAATAGATGTCATAATTTAATAATAAATTTACATATTTTACCATATTATTTTTGTTTGTACAAATTGTAATATACTTAAATAGTACAATATTAATAAACTATACTTTAAGGAAAATCAGTAATAATAAATTTTTCAATGGCATAAAAAAAACAGAATTTTCAAAATTAATTTGCATAAATACGTTTTTTAACTATTTCTTGCAGTTAATAAAATTATCCGAATAACGTAAATTCAAATTGAGTTTCATCATAGAAGATACATACAAGGATAATTTATTTTGTGTTCTATAACTGTAGCACATTTTTTATTTTTGTAAATCATAATTCTTATAATTAAACTTTACTCTAAATATGCATAACTAAGTACGTTTACATTTTTGCATTGCTTATAAAAGATGTTACAGAATGTTAAATAAAGATATTTGCTATAAAAATACAAACTTTAAAAATTAATTAAGTGCTTTAAAAATAAATTTGTGATAAGAAAAAACAATGTTCTATGCTTATCTATTATATATATAAACAAAGAAATTTTTTATGCTTATATATTATATATATATATTATATGCTTTAAAAATATGCTTAATCTACAAGGGGAATGAAATTTGAGAATTAATAGACAATCTCACATCAGTATAGAATTTACATCGTTTCAAAAGACATAATTTAAGTAGGCAGATATTCTATTAAGTTAGAATGCATTAATTAGTAAGCATTAATCGAGAATAAATATACAATCAACAATTTTTGGCATTAATTTGCTTTTAGGGATTTGCGGATAAATTATTTAATAAAATCTGTCTTAATTAAATGCAACAATTTTGCTTCACTCAACAAATATTTTATGGAAAATTTCTGCATAACAATAATTAATTAATGAATCCCTTTATTCTAAATTCGATTATCATCTGCATCAAAACCAATTCCACATAAATTCTTTCCGATACGAATTGGATCAATTGTAGAAATATTTGCAAAATATTTGCGCAATCTGAAAATATATCGTTCAGTCAAAATATTCTCTTAAAGCCATTTGCATTATATCTAGATATAAACGTTTCAAAATGAAATATTTACTATCCAAATCGTAAATCCTTCGAGGTCAAACTACACCTTAAAATAATATTTGTTTGAAATATGAGGGCATGTGATACATTTTAAATTGTCTCCAAACAAACTCAATTAGAATAAAATCATTATTTCCTGAGATAAACTGAACACACAAATATTCCAGTAAATCATTTCGCTCTCCTTTTACACTTGCTACAAATCTGTAGGAAATGCACGTCATCAAATATTTATCATAAAATATTGAGAGAAACTAATTGACTGAATAAATTTTAATTTTCCTAACTCATGCAGATCTCCAAGTGTTTACCTTTTTAAAATATGTTAATCCATTTATAAATGCTCAATTTGTTGTTGGATTAATGGAATAAGGAATAAAAATTTGTGTTTTGGTTCAAATTGTGTTTTACAATAGAAGTTATAATGTAATATTAGTATTAAATATTTCATTGAATAACTTTTTGCGCATATTTTAATATACTTAAGTACTACCTTAATAATAAATCATACTTTAAAGAAAATCAGCAAAAATAAATCTTTAAAATATTTCAATCGCATCAATTAAATAAATTTCTCAAAATTAGTACTCTTGCATAAATAAGTTTTTAACCCTTCCTTGCAGTTAATAAATTTACCCGAACTATGCAATTTCAAATTGAGTTTTACCATGGAAGATATATGGCCTAATAAATTTTTAGATTTTGCTGTAGGCCTTTTTTGCATCCTGCTTATTTTAATTGCATATGTGATTATTTAGGACAATTATATACTTACGTATATGTTGCGTATATACTATACCATATAATACGTATATATATACTATATACATCGTATATATTTATAATATATATATACTATCTAATTACGTATATGTTGCAGGCATTAAATTATTGTCTTTTTTATATTTGAAATACAATGTGTATTCTATAAGAGTATTAATTATAGAAGGGTATTTAATTCTATGCGTAAACGCTCCAGAATTAATCCCATTGGATTTTCATGTACGGTTATGTATATAATATGCCCAGTAGATATCATGGCCGCAATTAATTCAAAACTCTTCAGAAAGTTCCCAGTATGTGTCATGATATTGAATATTAGATAGATGTAATTAGAGCAACCAAGGGATCTCATTGAAATTTACAAACTATTATAGTATGTTATAAAAAATAGCACACATATTATTATTTCTACTTCTTATATATTTTTTTACATAACTTTTTTGTTATTGGCTATTCTGTATAATCTGGGCAAGTGGAGAATCCTCACTCAGTGTACATAAAAGTTATCTTATGAGCCGTACCTCTATGACAAAGTATTTTTGAGGAAAATTGG
Source organism: Caerostris extrusa (assembly GCA_021605095.1). Classification (NCBI taxonomy): domain Eukaryota; kingdom Metazoa; phylum Arthropoda; class Arachnida; order Araneae; family Araneidae; genus Caerostris; species Caerostris extrusa. Next base: position 10,861 of record BPLR01018651.1, read on the forward strand.
AAATAAAAGGTATGTCGTCATATCCAGTTCATGGAAAATTAGCTTTAATAGAAACACTGCAGATTGCACAAGAATATTATTAAATCACCTTTCATATCGAGGTATGGATGAGTTCTCCGTACAGTGTCTACAACACATGATCCAACAGTCTTATGTCTGCTGGAGGGGAAGGCACCTATGCAAATGAGCAACTGTCTTGTTCTGAGTAACTTGTGTTCAATATACCAATTTCTTTACATGTCTTCATAGGAAAATATGCAAATAGGTCAGATCTGACGATCATGATCACGAAGTTCATTTGATCTGTTGATCAAATGAACTTCTCCTTCGAACCAGCTTCCCGGAGATTTCCATATTCAATCAATCACGTGGAGAAGAACTAAAGAGCACTGATGGTTCATCGGGCTGAAATCATCAGAGACGTATTGCCGATAAAGGTATGTTGCTCAGTAAATATATCATGATTCTGAGTGATTGTGTTATAAGTCATATCCGTGAGTTGTTAAAGCAGCAACTACGAATTAACAATGTAGTTATTCAGTATTTTGGTACAGGCGTTTACGGAACAACGAACCAGATATCTTCGAGGGTGGATTGAGTTAGAATTAGACGCTGACCACAAACAATTATTTCGACAGTTGAAAATCTCATTTCGTGTAAAACATACTCCATCCGCGGAGACAAGATGTGTAAGGAAAGTATTATGCTGTTGGTATTGCGTTGTTGCTTAGTAGCAAAAAGTGATTTGTCGAAAGTCAACTTATACACGATAGTGTAACGAAATGCGTATAATTCCTATTTCCTTAATATCCTGCTCAGAATACTTCTACTCATTTTAAACTACTCGTGTGTAGACCTTCAGCAACTAGCTGTATCACAGCCTCCAATTTTGCTGTAAGCAAGTAGTGGTCTTAAAGCTACATCTCTGAGATTACCTGTTCAGTGAATCTTTCCAATATTTCGCATTTATTTATACAAACAGTGGATTGCATTGCCTTCGGAATGAAGTTGCGTTTTATATTAAGATACATACTTTCTCCCAGTGTGATATACTGTGACTACACTGAACAGAGTTAAAGTATATTGTAGTATTCACTAATGAAATATATTATCACTATGTGATGGTTTCAAGAAATAACAGCTATTTATTAGTACAATAGACATGCAAATATCACATTTAAACTGTTGCTGTTTTGCAATCCGAGGAGTAAATTTTTATTATTATTTTGTTTCTTTCTATTCTGCAGGTTCACATGATTCTAATGAAGTTAATTTTTACCGACTTTTATTGTTTTAATTGTGTGATTAAAATTATGCTTCATGCATTTGGTGGCGTTTAAATTAATCATCGACAAGGTGCATAATAACAGTCAAAACAAAATGGGAAAACATAGATGAGCTCTGTTTTCAAGTTAAATTAAATTGAATGTGCTGAATTTCAATAGAGGAGAAGCTATTAAAGTGAAACACAGTGGGAAAAATATAATGCTGCTTCGTGCTAAAAATGAACAAATAGTTTTTGTCTTCAAATAAATACGAGGTCTGTTTATAAATTAGTGGGATGGGAAAAAAAGGAAGATTTATTTACAATTTATGGAAAATCTGCTATTTGTCTTCTTCAATATATTCCTTGCAGAGTTAACGCACCAAGCCACTTTAATTTTCCACTACCCAAAAGCTTGTTGCATTGTATTTTCCCTTAATTGTTATAATAGTTGTGATGGTTTTTTTTTTCTTATTATTGACATCCAATGACCCTAAACAGTGTTTTTGCAAAGATGATTTTCGAGAAAATAAAAAGTCACATGTGTTAAGTCTGGGAAATATAGATGATGCTCCACTGTTGTAATTTGTTTTTCATCTGCTTCACGGAGACAATCTTATGCGAGGAAGAATTATTTTGATGCAGGGTGAAGTCATTTTGCAAGAATTCTGATCGTTACTTTTAAACATTTTTTTTTTCCATTTAATCACAACTTTTTGTAGTAATATTAGTTCATTGTTTGCGGTACCCAGCTGTTTAAAAAAACATTACATTTGATATCAAAAACTTTATCAGCTTTGTTTTTAAATTTTGATTTGCTTAGATGGCCATCCTTGAATAGAAAGAAAATGTGACTCAACATGTAGATTGGTTTTTTTTTCTCTGAATCGTATGGAAAAATTCAGGTTTCGTCACAAGTAATAATTTTTTAGAAGATCAACGTCGGAATCAATTTAATTCAGAATGTGGGCATAAAGTCCTTTAACGTGGTACTTTTGGTTTTCGATAATTGTAGTAGCCTTTTTTAGCGCATTTTTTTCACTAGATACCCTTCTCTCCTACCTTAAAATTTTCCACGCAGCATCTTTTTCATTTTGGTAGTTTCACATATCATTTGGACACTCAGTCGACAATCCTCTCGAACAATCTGGCAGATATTTTTCGCCTTATAGTCGGTTTCTGAAGTTTCCGGCAGCCCAATGTGCATCTTTCACTTCTCCTCTACCTTCAGTTTACCTTTCCACCATGCCACATGGGCACTCATGTGCGAGACATACAGTTTTCTTAAGTCTGAGAAAGCATCTGTAAACAAGCGTTTGGTGTTTTATTCAATTTCATCAAAACTTTAAATTTCCTGCCCAGTTCAATTTTAACGCTTAACGTTTTAACAGCACGCGAAGCGAATTGTAAGCACATCACTCATGATTGGGCGAATTTTTGAGGATCCGATAAGGCTGAGGTTTGTTCTTCAGGCTCAAACACGTCCAAGACCATCATTCATGAGCTACCGTTTAACTCTCGTTGCTTTCAAACAGATCTAGCTACAAAGCAAATTGCTTTATAGACACTTTATAGATAAATCTCGTATTGCTTTAAATATAATATTGAATAAGGATATCTTTTAATATATATATATAACCTTAACACATTTATTTCCCAATTTTTTATTTTTCATAATTGTCTATGTAAATTGTTAATGCGCTTTAATAACTAGATGATGATGTCTTGTAACATGCACTGAAAGACAGAGGAAAAGAGCCAATAACTGTTAATCGGTTTTAAAAATATAAAAAGCTACATCAGCTACATACAATATTTTAGGAAAAACATTTTTATCTGCCATAAACAGTAAGTAAATAGAAGTATAAAAATAGCACTTACTTTTCCTTAAAAAAAGAAATTTTATATAAAGGAAAAAAAAAAAAGCCTTGCTGAAGGATTTTCCAATTCGTAAAGTTTCCGAGAAGTTTGACATAAATGCAAACATACATAAAATAGTTATTGGATAGTTACAAAGCACATAGACATGTTTTTTTCATCAGATATGCAAAATACTTGCTTATTCAGCAAAGACTGCATTCTGAACTGAGTTTTACGGACCAATATTTATTCGTTATTACGTTCCTTTAGCATAAATTTATCAATAAAAATTTTAAGGAAACGAATAAAAGACACATATCTGAGTCTAACATAATATAGAAGTTTTAAAACAAATAGTAAGGACACATATATTTCTATTTAACTATTTTGAAATTGCTCAATTGGTGGTCCATTGGTTAAGTGTAGTTGACATCAAAAGAGAAAGTAGGTTCGAATAAGTTATTGATGTGTAATTCAGTCATTGTTTTCAGAAACGTACACTCATGTCCATAAATTAAGGACCAATAATTCAGAATCACACAGAAATTGAACTCTAAAATAAAAATTTCACCTGTAGAATTATCACACACATCTTGAAGAAGAATATGCAAATTGCAAGAAACCACCAGATGGCGCGGATAGTACGTCACAATAACGAGAGTGTAAGAGAGGGGTATAAAAGGAATGTTGACAAAGATGTAAAATTGTTCACAAGCGCTTTAAAAAGCCTTTCAGTGCAATAACCGCATAGTTATGGCACAAAGGAAGCATTTGGATAATTTTTTACGGGTAGAATTATCGGATGACTGGAATGTGGACGTACCCAGTTGGAAGAATCCGAGGAACTTGGAATCGCCCAGAGTGTCATCTCCAGGCTCTGGCAACGATTCCGAGATGATGGTAATATGAGTAGATGTTACAACACAAGTCGCCCCGAGTTACAACGCCGAACGCAGTTTTAGCAGTTACTGCCAAAAGATACAGACGGAGCACCGCATCAGACCTGTCTCACCAGCTCTCTTCAGCTAACGGTACGACAGTTTCAAGGCAGACCGTGTACAGACGCTTAGGGCACATTGGTGTATATGCTCGTAGGCCTGTCAGATGTGTTCCACTTACCGCAACTCACTGTCGCCTGCGATTAACCTGGAGTAGAGAGTATGCACTGTGGACATCACAACAGTGGCCTTGTGTGATGTTTTCCGACGAGTCCAGGTTTAGTTTGCAGTCTGATTCTCGCCGGACTTTCATATGGAGAGCGCCAGGTACCCGTTACCACCAAGAGAACACCATTGAACGACACCGTTACCGTAGTGCAGGGTGGCTCGTTTGGGGAGGAATTATTCTTGGTTCCAGAACTGACCTGCATGTTCAGAGTGTAACGATGACAGGCCACATCTATCGGGATGTCATTCTGGAACAACATGTATGTTTGTTTCGGGGCGGCATGGGTGCTGAGTTTCTGTTTATGGATGACAACGCCCGTCCTCACCGAGCAAACATTGTAGACGAATGCCCTCAATTGAAGGATATCACCCGTATGGATTGGCCAGCATACTCACCGGACTTGAATCCAATAGAGCATGTGTGGGATATGCTTGGCCGACGAATTGCAGCCCTTCAACCTCCCACCTGTCAACCAGAACTTCGGAGGGCATTGCTTGATGAGTGGTGTAATATTCCCCAAGATCAGATTGATAATTTGATACTTAGCATGCCTAGGCGTTTTAAGGCCTGTATTGCATCGTCCGGAAGACATACTTCATATTAAACATCATACTAATCATGTTATACTGTTTTTTGTAAATAGGTTCTTTTTTGAAATTTGCTCCAGGGAGAAATTTTTGTTAATTATGTCTAACATATTGCATCTCTTTTGCTCTTTACCTTTTGTTTAATAAATAGACTTTATGAATAAGTCAAATTTCTTTTGCTTCTGTCTCTTTTTTGCCTGAACTTAATTATCCTTAATTTATGGACATGAGTGTATAATCTTAATGGTGATTGTGACAATATATATCTTTTATCATTAAATTGAAAGCTGACGTTTTCTGGTTTTCACCCAAATGATACTCAGATATGGGACAAATGCTGATAAATCGAAAGTACCATTTTTCTATATCTCCGTACGAACAGTTTGTGGTAGAATATGAGATTTCCACGTACAAGAATAAAGAATACTACAAACTGGTTAAATTAGAAGAAGTGTGTGTGATACAAATGGTATTGTATACTGCGACTTCTGATTTAATAGCGAATACAATCGATGAAATTATAACAGTCTCACATAGACACGCCTATGCGTCTATCTTTCAAACCAATCTAATGTTCAAATTCGAGGCAATTACTCTCGAAATGATTTAGCAAGTATTACTCCTCCCACGCAATTCAAAGAAACAACAGAAACTAAGAAAAACTAAATGATTTTTACAAATTAGAATGCACAACAACAAATCATCAACAAGTTAATGGATACAGAAAACTGATACATTATAAATTTTTAAATTGTAAATAACTAAAATAAATTAAAAATTCATACTTAATGAAATTTTTCTTTGATACATACTATTAAAAAGTTCATGAAAATGATTTTATTTGCATAATGGCTGTCTGTTTTTAAAAATTTTAAGTTCACTTAATTATTAAAATAGGATTACTATAATGCTTTTTTTTTTTTAAAAATTAGCAATAGAGGCTTTTTAAATTATTTAAAATAATATATAGCCATTGATGGGGAAACATTTTTACAAATGTCTTCCCAGACAATCAACTTTTTAAGCCAAACTTTTTTCGACCAAAAGCACAGAAGTGAATAATAAAAAGAGACATTTATGTCAGCGGCTGGCATACAAACGATCCCATGACACTAATATATCATGAGCTTTTTCTGATAACGAAAAAGAGACAAAAATATTCTTTCAGAGCTCATAAAAAATGATGTATTAGTTCACATAAAGAGAGGATTAATTGCATAGAAATGGCTTTTTTAGCTTTTAACAGCTTAATTTCATAAAAAAGGGCCTGCATTCTTGATTAATTAAGGCCTCGGAATTTCCAAACACGACATTTTATGAGAAATCACTTTTCGAAAAGAAGAGAAGATGAAAGCAGAATATGCAATGGGGTTTCTGGACATAAATATTCACTTTATTATGATCCAATAAACACACTCAAAAAACAAAGAAAAAATATCAAGATAACACGTTATTTAATATTTTGTAATCAGTAATGCATGGAGATGACTAGTTACACGTTAAAAATTGCTTAGATAAGAAGTTCTTTCTAAGAAAAATGAAAAGAAGGTTATAATAAATAAATGATGCAAAAATATTAAAAATTAATTGCGTTTAGGATCAAGTATTAAAAGCGGGCTCAAGGGGAAAAGAATGGAAATAAATTGTGTTTGGCGATTATAATATGATCGTATCTGCAATAAATTTGTTCTTAAGTAATAAAAATGTGTGTCTAAATAAAATCTAACTTACTTATAAAATTAAAATAATAAATATAAAATATTGTAAGGTATCTAATTTTATATATATTAATATTAAACTGAGTAAAAAGCAAATTGATTGTCAAAAAAATCTATAGAAATAATAACAGAAATACATATTATAGGATATTTTACTTTTTAAGCTTTTCATTAAAATGTTACATTTTTTTAATATGGTGAAGCTTAACATCGCGATCTCCGAAACTAACAGCTAGTTTTATAATATTTACTGTCAAAAGAATGGAAATTAATGACAAAATTGATTTTTAAAGAATCATAAATATACTAATAAAACTAAATGAAAGAATTATACTTATTCTTATCTTTTATAGTTATACTTGTAAGTCATACTTTACTTTTTTAGTTTTACTTTTTTAAATTATACTTTTAAATTATACTTTTTTTAGTTATAATTATACTTTTTTTACTTTACTTTTAAATTAGTTATACTTTTTTAGTTATTACACTTATACAGAAATAAAGAGGTATCTTTGATATTTACAGCAAACTCTCTATTTGGGTTCTTAAAGAATTGAAAGTATTTTTAGCTTGAATATATTGTCAGTAATATTATTATTAATTTATTAAAACGAGCATTGACTAGCTCATCATAAAATTCTGCCTCTCCTCAAACGTTTAAATGTCAATGAAAATAAAAATTTTTTTTTCTAACTTGCCAGCTACAAGTGGGTAATTAACTAAAAACATAAAAGAATACTTATAAGACAGCCTTAGCATGCTGTGCAAGAGCTTAGCATCATAGAAAAGAAGGTCTACAATCAAACTGAAAAGAATATTAATTCAAATTTAAAAGCCATTTTTATTTTATATTAGCTGAAAAAGTTTTGACTGAAAAATATATTATCTGATTTATTAAAATAAATTCATTTTTATGTAACTTTATAAAGATTATATATATTTTTTTTTTTAGAATCATGATATTAATTTTAACATTTCAGTGACTACGTGAAGAAAAACTAAATATTTCCAAATACATCTAGCAATTTTTGACATATATTATGTCGAACATTGCTAGATGTATTTGGAAATATTTAGTTTTTCTTCACGTAGTCACTGAAATGTTAAAATCCAATTAATTAAAATCCAATTTCAAAATCCACTTAAAAATAAAGTAAAGACTACTTACCTTTCTCATAGTGTATCCCAAAGATTTTGTAATTGGTTCCAGCCCAAAATTCATTTATAAAGACGTACAACATGATCTAAATCAGGTACAAACCTTTCCAAGTATGATGTCCTGTCTAATAAATATGATGTTCTACATTATGTTTGTCGCAGAATACTTTGTTACAATAGAAACAATGACAATTACCTCGCTGAACCATAGTCAAGGTGGGATTTTTCGTGTGTTAACCGACCATAGAGAAGTACTAGATTTCAATGGGATAAAGATACCTGGATCAGATCGCAGTAGAGATTTCTTCGAGTTCAAATTTACAGATTATATTTTATAACTGTTTCAGGTCGTGTTCTTATCTTGGGAGAACAAAGTACCAGGTACTACAAATTTTATATTCCGAAACATATAATAACAAAATAGGTAGAATCATAATTTTGGTCAGAATCGCTCTAGATGGTTGCATTGTTCTTCGCGTATTACAGGGATAAATTTGAAAGCTAGCACCAATTATGACGATGTATTTGATCATCTTGTAAGACAATACTCTGATGATGTTATTGGTGATCACTTCATCCAGAGTGACGATAACGTTCAACTAAATAGAGACAGGCTTGTTCATCGATAAATTAGTGTTCAAGTTATAGAATAAAAGACTTTCAAGTTCAATGACCCCAGCTGTAACCTATCGAGTACCTTTGGGACTGCCTTTGGAGACAAATTGCTGCTAACTCCAAGACTTTTAAAAGATCTGGGAATGCTATTTATCTTCCATTCAGGTAACAATCAAATTAAATTCCTATATGCAAAGTAAGTGCAAATATATCACGTATAGGAAGTGCATTATTACTCAGTCGATATTTAATACTTTTTTATTGAAATCATCATCGTTTTTCGTTTTCTCAAAAAGGACTTTTTAAAACAACTAATTAATTTGTGAATTAAGTACAACATCAAAATAATGCGAAATACAATCAATAATTTCATAAATATTACAATATTTTCATTCATATAATATATATATATAAAGTTGCAAGTTCAAGTTTCAAGTTAGTTTCAAGAGGTTGAAGATCTTCCACTGCTAAGAAATGGTCGAACAAGTGAAGCAGTTTTTAAAAAAGCACAGAGGACCCGATGTTTCTAGAGACTATCGTCACTGGTGACAAAACTTAGGTATACGTTTATGACCTAGAGACAACGATGCAGTGATAAAAAGGAAAAAATCCTCTTCCGACAAAAAAACACACACACCATTTTTCTATCTAAAACAAATGTGAATGCTCATTGCGGTTTACAACAACAAAGTTGAGTTACACCACGAATTTGTATCAGCTGGACGTACTCTTAAGGGACTTTTGTACGTATGTATATGTATACAATACATGTACTTGTATATTTATGTTCATGCAAGTTTTGAAAAGGCTAATGGAGGCAATCCGAAGAAAACATCCCTCTAAATAGCAAGGAGGATGGCCACTGCATCACGACAGTGCACCCTCCCGGACATTGATTGTTGTGTCGACATAGCTCGCCAAAAACGAACATTCCACTCCTCACCAGCCTTCCTACTCACCTGAATTAGCACCTTGGATTTCTGGCTCTTACCCAAGATCAAAATAGGTCTCAAAGAGTATCCGTTTTGACACCTTAGAAGACCTCAAAACCAACGCGATGGCTGAACTTCAGAAGATATTACAACAGGACTTTCACCATTGTGTCCTGAAATGGAAGGAGCGATGGTGCAAGTGTGTGAAGTAAATGTGTACATATACAGATTATACAGAATTATTACAAAATTCTGGGAACTTTTTTACTGCCTATCGTATTATATATATATATATATATATATATATATATATATATTTATTTATATTCTAAATTCTAGAAGACTTTATATATATAAATTTGTATGTTAGACATAAATAAGTTGTACATTAACTTCTGGACAAGTGTACTATATTCGTAGTATTACAGTTTATTTAAATTTGACTAAAGTATGCATCATGTTATTATACAAATTAAAAAGTCAATACATATTATAATAGTTTTATATCCATTTTTCTAAAATGTTTTAAAAATATTGAATGTCCCTCGTCTATATTCTAATAATAGAATAACATTGCTATATTTAGAACCAAAACATAATTACGACAAATAAATTACTTCACAATTAAATGAAATGAAACTAAACATGTCAAACATCTGTCATTAGGGCTTTAAAATATTAGTCAATCTTATTCACCTGGTAATAATACCAGTTACATTATTTGTTAAAAAACTCCATGAAATAAGGTTAATAGTTTATAAAATTTATATTGTTAATTAATTATTCTAAAAGTGTAAATTGTAGTTAATATTATTTTGTTTTTACATATAATAAGATTAATTTTCAAAAACGCTAAAATTGAAAATCTCACTCAATTTTTTAAAAGTAAGATTAACAATTTTTATTTTTCTAATAAAAGAAACTGTTTAAATTATTTTATATTCTGTATGAGCTAGTTAAAGATAGCTATTAAAAATCCATTGTAATTTTCGTAAGATTTTCAGCATCTTATAGAAATTGCAGAATAGATGGAACACATTGTATCATTCCTTACAAAAATAAATTTAAAAAAAATAAAAAAATGTAAATAAAAAGAATAATGAAGCTATTAATATACTTTTTTACTCGTACTGTATTGAAATTTTCAGTGTGCAGAATTTTAATATTCTTTAAAAATAAAAACAAACAAAAAATTACTGCTATTTATACATAGAATTTCAAATAGACTGAATAGACTTTAATTTGGCTGTTTATAAATGAAAATAAAAATAAATGAAGCAGTTGTGAGATAAATTTTTACTTTTTTACTCTTATTGTATTAAATCAAAAAAAAAAAAAAAAAAAAAAAATTAATATTCTTCAAAAATAAAAATCAATTTACTGCTATATTCTATATAGGCTTTTAAATAGAGTAATTAATTTATTCATTTCTAACTGGTTTATCTAACGTTTAATGACGACTGCTTTAATATAAAAAAACAAATGACGACTGCTTTAATATAAAAAAAATTTGAAAATTTACATATTTATCATTATTTTCTAGTGACTTGGAAAAAAATATAAATGTAACCAAAAAAACATCCACAGTCTAGTTACCGAGAGATGGAGACCAGTGAAGTTTAGTAAATATAATTTAAATCTCTTAGGAACACTGTTGCGCTCATAAACCGCTTAAGAGCCAACAAAAGTGAGAGCAAAAACGAGATAAACGCTCAACAACTTGTACAAACAAATAACGACTTACCAGAAATCGACCCGCAAATTGAAAATGTGTTTGGGTTGTTTATAAATGTAAATAAAAGAATAAATGAAGTTTGTTGTGAAATAAATTTTTACTTTTTTTACTCTTATTGCATTCAAATTTAAAAGAAATTTTTTAATATTCGTTAAAAATAAAATCAATTTATTGCTATTTTTACTTTTTTACTTTTTTCTTACTGTATTAAAATATTTTTTTAATATTCTTTAAAACGAAATTAATTTACGTTATTTTCATTGCTATGTTCACTTTTTTACTCTTATTGTATAAAAATTTAAAAAGAATGCATTTAATATTCTTGAAAAAAAAAAATCAATTTAATGCTATTTCAACATTTGAATTTTAAATTGAATAATTAAATAGTCCTTTTTAGCTGGTTTAGCTACGTTTAAGGACAACTGTTTTAATACGAAAAACAATTACATTTATAAATTTGATAATTTTACATATTTATTATTATTTTTATATGTTTAAGAAAAATATATAAAAAATACTTGAAAAAAAATATAAAGGTAACCAAAAAAACATCATACACTCTATATTTACTCAAGAGGCGCAGTTCCAGAGAAGTTTAGTAAATATAATTTAAATCTCTTAGGAACACTGTTGCGCCCATAAACCGTTTAAGAGCCAACAAAAGTGAGAGCAAAAAACGAGATAAACCCGCAACAACTTGTACAGGCAAATAACGACGTACCAGAAATCGACCCGCAAGTTGAAAATGTGTTCGAGGCAGTTATTTCGAGACCCATTTCGAAGGGAACTGAGAGATAGTGAAAAGTCACAGGGGCGTTTAGGAGCAGCAGCAATGAGAAAAGCACCAGAAACAGAGATTTACAGCCACTGCGTTCAATCGGCAATCGTTAGGACTCTTAACTGCCGCTGCTTGCGACCAAGAGCGGCAAGCCAATATAACTGGGTCATAGATCTGCTTAAACTATGGGTTTTGGGGACTATTCAAACATTTCTTTCCCTTTGGATTGAGGTCGGGATTTGGCTGCTTAAATATACCATTGCGTTATATTAACAGCAATGGATTATTAACTATTGTGCTATTAACAGCAATGGATTATTCATTATTGTACTATTAACAGCAATGGATTATTCACTATTGTACTATTAACAGCAATGGATTATTCACTATTGTACTATTAACAGCAATGGACTATTCACTATTGTACTATGAACAGCAATGGATTATTCACCATTGTATTATAAACAGCAATTGCTTATTCACTAGTGTACTATTAACAGCAATGGGTAATTAACTATTGTACTATTAGCAGCAATGGAATATTAGCTATTGTACTATTAACAGCAATGGGTAATTTAAATACATTAATTTATCTTACAGTTTTGAATACTGTCCGACTAAGGGGCCAGTGGTAACATGGACAGCGAGATTGCAAGAAGGCTGGGGATTGAATGTGCTGATGGCGGGGTTGTAGTCACTGCTTTAAGAAACGAGGTGATTCGATGGCGATTATGAAAATATGTGTAAAACACTCACGCATCTGTAGTCAGGCTGCTTCTCATACGGCAATCAAAATGTGGAGCCGTTACTTCTAAAAAGTCCTCCCGGAAGGTACTGTTATTCCCCATCAGTGGGCTGTTCTTGGTGTACAATAGATCCACTTATATTCCACCCTCTTTTTTTCTGACTGGTAGGGTCTAGCCTATGGGAAATGTGGTGAAAAGAAAGGTTTTGATTACTAATGATCTATGGGATGTATAAAATAGCTTTAACTTTAATAATTTGGATAGCAATTTTATTGGAACTTGAAATATGGCTTTCAATTTTAAGATTTATTATGTTAATGGGGATTTATTGAGAATTAGGACATAATACTTAGTATTTGACATTGACATAATTTTTTAAATACACTTTATAATTCTTTAATTGTAAACCATTTTGTTACTTACCTTCAATGAATAAAAAATCGTTGAAAAACTATTTTCCGCACTATTCAGAAGCCTTATTGATATTTGTATGTCAGCGTCACAAGTGAATGAAGAATAATTCGTTTAGTATTGACAAACTCTGATTTAAAATGAAAGAATCTGTTTTTATTTTTATGTTGCAACATTTTTTTCAGCTTTTCAGCCGTCACTATGTTCTTTAAATATGCCGGTGAGATAAATGATCATCCCTCCTGTGGTGGTTTCCGTCAAAGTTCTGTTACCTATGCATTTCTGAGGGGTTTTTCCGCATCTAAGTGGTAGGTTATTGGTCTAATACTAAAAAAATAAAATATATGTAAATTAATAATTGAAAACAAGAAGTTTCTAAACTGTCTAAAAATTGTAATTACTCAGATGTGCAGAAGTGGGGGAAAAAAAAAAAAAAAACGGAAAAGCAGTAGAAACAACTTCTCAACTTAAGAATTCTGACCACCTACACTGTGTAGAGACATTGACGGTCAAGTCACTTTCTGAAAGAAGAGAAGATATCTAAAAGTAAAAAAAAGAAATGAGAGCTGAAAAAAAACCTGTCTGCTTCATAATTATTTCCTTTGCAAATCACCTACATTGTTTCGCGACTTTGGAATTCAGACCATTTCCAGTAAGAGATGTGACCTCTTTAGGTCCAGAACACAACAATCTCATATGTGTTATCGAAATCTCTCAATGGGTTAACTGATTGATGGTATATAAGCATAAATGAATGTTTGGGGAAAAATACACTTATCAGTTGGTGATTGTGAGAAATATGTAAAAGTGTGAATCGAGTTATCTAATGTAGAGTTCTAATAAATTTCTAAATAAAATTATTCAAAGAACAATTTAATAGTGCCTTTTGAGACTAAATTATGCATCTTCTTTTTCAAAATCATTGACAGACCAGTTGAGTGTTCCAATTTTTATGTTTGCAATAGACCCGTTGAATCATGAGCCAAATGTTGATTAGTAAATTTCTTCACACGGGAAATGGAAGAAACAATAAACAGAACAGGCACTCAGTAAAAAAAATTGTATTGTTTTGCTGATTCGTTTCAATTTTAGAAATGAGAAACTATTTGTTGGCTCAAATATGTCATTAGAAAGAAAGTAATTTGTGGTAAATGAATGTTTAAATTGATCTTATTGTTTGTATCAGATAATTAGAAAATGATGAGAAGGCTTAACGCAGGATAAAAAATACTAGTAATAGAAGTGGCTAAATCGAAGAATGCAGTTCTGAACAATATTCTCATTCATCTGTTTGAGAAATAATTCGTTCTTTTAATTATTAATTTTTAATGATCTCTACTTAATTTTTATTAATTATTATTGATTTTTAATTTGATTTTTTTTTATTTTACACAGTTACTTGCCGCCCAGTATATTTATAAATGAAGAAAATGTATTATCAAAATTGTCACAAATGTAATAGATTATGTTTAAGGGTCATTTAAAGCAACGAAATAATGCTTTCTATACAAAAAAATATTTAAAAATAAAATGAAAAAATATTCATAAATGTTACCTATAATATTAAAGAATGTTAAGAAAAATCATAAATATTGGGAAAATGTTTAAAAATTTGTTACTATAGTTTTAAAAATGATAATCGTTTCTAATTTCATTTTAAAAATATTTACTTAATGTACTTAAAATCAGAAAACAAAATTGTTAATTAATATTTTTTATTTATATATGTATATGTATATATTAGTGTGTATAAAATGTTAGAATTTAAGGAAAATAAATTTCACATTATTTCATTTAAGAAAAATTATAACATATAATGTTTTTTTTGTAAAAATAAACTTTTAGTTACATACAATTCCATATTAAATAATTTTAAAAGGAAAAATTACATTATTTTTAAAACTTTTATTATTAAGCAAATTACCTCTTAAAATTTCTATTATTTAAATGTACCCGAATTAAATATGATGTCACTTTAATCACAAAGTAACTAAATAGAATAAGTATTATAAAATTTATTATATTTAATGAATTGATAATTTAATCAGTAACATAATGTATTTAGACGTTCTTTTTACTTATAATCTTACTGCTATGCTATAACTAAAAGTAATTGCAAGTAAAAAAATAATTGTAAAATTTCAAAGCTTAACCTGTTTTCATTCTAACAGACGCTAATTCACAATTAAAAACCTTTAATGTACACATGTATTGAAATCATTAATTTAATGTATTGAAATCTTAAAATCAACAGTTAATGGAAAAATATGGATTACAAAAAATGAAAAAAGGTACTCTTAATGAATGACTCATAAGTGAAAAAAATAATGAGCCAGCTAATGTGTTTAAAAAATTATTTTCCAAGTTTATAATTGCACCTGGAAAATTGTCCTTCAAGCGCGTGCTTTGCAAGGTTAAAAACTAATACTGCAAATGAATAATGCATAAAATAAATTATTAAAAACTTTAATTTAATTGGTTTTTATATCGGGAGCTTCATGTTTTCCATTTATGTATACCACAAGCAGCTTATAAATGGGTGATGAAAAGGACGGCACTGCATTTTCGACAGGATTTTTGAAATAAATTCTCCATATTTGCATATTATAAGGCAGAAAATTATGGTAAATTCCTACCAGTTACACTAACTGTTAATGCAAAACGTTTATTATGTATCCACTACGAGAACTCTGCCCCCAGATGTAACTATTGTTGCAGTAGGAATATGCTATGTTAGTTGATTCATTTCGAGTAGGGCAAGCAAAAGCCAGTTTTACATCTGCTTTAATCTTGGTGGCGTTTGTGACTAAAATAGTAGTTGATTAGCTATTTTGTCACTGTTTTTTGTTATATGTCCTTACAATTGTGCATCTTGCCTTAATTGTTTTTTTTTTTTTTTTTTTTTTTTTTTTCAATTTCGTAAACAGTTTTAAATATAAATTTCTATACAATTTATTGCCAGTACTGCTAATTAATTGGTTGGTATAGGATATCCCAGTAGAGAACATTCATATAACTAACTCAAAAACTTCTTATTTATTTAATATCTTAATGACCATATCATTTTACCATTTACATAGTTATGGTGTTTCCCAGAAATAAATAAAACATATCTATTTTCCTACACGATGTCTTCTGCAAATCAACAACAACGCCGTGAATTTACCCACGAAAAATAAAAGACAGCTGCCGAAATACCATATCACGCAAAGTGAACCAATATCATAAGCTTGAATAAAACCTTACTCTAAAAGATTCCTCAGACGGTAACCTGCTCTTATAGCAACCGCCATCCGATAACAATGTGGTGGGAAGAGTTTTCATGATGAGCAGACAATACTAAGGCATCAATTAATTAACTAATTTCTTTATGCATGATAATGCAATAATTTCCACGAGGGCACGAGTTGTGCTAATAATGAGTTAAAAATTTTCCTTGTAAATTGACAGTAGAATAAAATTATAAAACTGACTGTAAAAAAGTTAGATGAAATTGAAGGTTTAAAAAAACTATCTTTGTTACAATAATATTATTATGATATTTTCATTTCCATTAAATCTTCGATACTATTTTTTCAATATTCGTTTTTAGGAAAAACACCTTTCAAAAACAAAAAGGCAAAATGGTCTGGAAAACATGTCTTTTTTCTATTATCTGCTTATTTTGCTGTAAACTGAAATAAAATATATATATATATATATATATATTTATTGATATATATATATATATATATTTCTAAAAATTTATAAAAAAATCTCATAGATGTATATATCTCATAAAATAATTTCATGGATACCTTATCTGGGATTTGAATACCATAAAAGTTTTCTGGATAAATCCTCTGATATCACGTCAAAAATAAATTCTAAGAATTTATTGTGTTTTATTTTCACATCTGGTTTTTCCCAAACTTCAGACATTTTTTCACAAAATATTTACTGAATAAAAATATAATTTTCTTCACCTGTTTTAACTTTAGCTTGAAGTTAATGTCAGCGTTATAATAAAATTTTAATTTTTCCATCACCAATTTATTTTAATACATAAATTATTGTTTTCCCTTTTACGATGGTCACTCATTCATATTGATTCTTTTAAGAAACTTTATTTTAGAATTTTTAGGTTTTTAGATTTTATTTTAATGTGAATTTATTATATCGCCATAGTTAATTTACTAGTAATTTTGAAAATTTAATATTCCAAGAAAATTGAGAGAATGATCTACATTAAATTACACTGTACTAGTTGTAATTTATTTTTATGATACAAAATGTCAGTTGTTCCTATGCGAAATTTAGTTTTTTAATTAAAAAAATTAAACTTACCTATAAACACTAGTAAATGATATTATAATCATGCTTAAGTATCTGTGTGCAAAACGTAAGCAATTTCTCTGATTTTTCCATAATTCCACAAAAATCAAGAGGGATATATGAAATTCATACTAGAGAAACTCAATTCAGTACTTATAGGAACAGAAAGTATTATTATTATGAAAAAGGTATTGTTTTATATTGTATTATTGTAAATATTATTATGAAGAAAAGTATTGTTGTAAACATTATTATGAAGAAAAATTGTTGTATATTGTATTATTGTAATTATAATTATGAAAAAATATTGTTGCGAAAAAAAAATACATACATTTTGGAACAAAGCAGATAAAGGCTTTATTGACAGAATTGACGTTAGGAAAAACATTGTTTGGCCATCAGGAAAACCAGAAAACAAAAGTCTTTTAGTAAAGGATATGACCTTATCTAACTGCAATGATTGTGTGGCACTGTCTGTCCATATTCAATACCAAGTTGCCACTCTTCAAGGAACATCTGCTTTAGCTGTCTGGTATTCTCAGGAGGCTAGAATCTCGCTGTTATGCGTCTCCCAAAGCATCCCACACATGTTCGATGGGATTTAAATCAATTATGTACGCTAGCCAATCCATTCAGCAGATATCCTTACATTCTAGAAGCTCCTCAACAGCAGACTTCTTGTGTGGACGTGCATTGTTGTCCACAAAAGTAAAGTCCGGTCCAATGTCACCTCAGAACAGACGCACGTGCATGAGGATAATTTCATTGCAATAACGATCACCGGTAAATTAAGTATTACTGTTGAAAATATTTAGTCCTGTTCATCTATTCCTCATAATGCCTCCCTAAACATCACTCCAGGACCATATCAACGGTCTCTTTCCTAATGTTAGAGAGATGAAACCGTGTCCCTAACTCCGTCCATATCAATTGGCATTGAGAATCGTTTTCAGACTGAAAAGCCACTCATCAGTAACAGAGCATGACTCGATCGATGAGATATCTAGTCTTTATGTTCTTGACACCATTGTGGACGGTGCCGCTGATGGGCTGCTGTTAATTCTATGCAGCGTTCAGGACGGAGGGCGAATAGGGCCACCTTTATGCAGACTTCCAGCCACAGTAAACCGTGATACTTGTTATCCGGTTGCCGGGTACAATTGCTGAGCAATGTTGTCCGATGTCTGGCTCAAGGTTATTTTAGTTTGTAGAACGATGTATTGGTCACCAGTTGATGTTGTTAACCTCGGTTCTTACAGCTGTACCTGTCATTTGGTAGGCTTTCAAAGCTCATGAAGCTATATTTTTGTCAATTCCAAACTCTTGTTCAACATACGTCAAAGTACTCCCCTCTTCAAGCTTACCGATCATTCTACCACGTGTAAAGACAATCTGATGGTTTCTTGTAGCCATTATGAACGTATGATTTCAGTTTCACTTGCAGATAATGCCTGAAAATGCGCCCCTTCCTCCTTCCTTCTACCTTTCAAATTGCCTTGACCCTGAGCGTTTGCGTGTCGTGACATCCCCTCTAATGTCTCAATGCTGATATTTGCCTATGAATCATCTTTCTACTGATCTACCTTTTCCCTGTGCTATTCGCAAAAAAAAGTCTTTCTTCAATTTCAGGGTTATATATTGAAAACCGAATTTGTTGCTTAAGATTTGCACCGTAGTGTATAAAAAATTGTCATTTAGGATTTCAGAAATATGCCATATTAATACATCAATAATTTTGCCAATTATACCGATAATTCCTTAAACTAATTTTAGTTAATTTAATTATAATCATTCAATTTTTAAAACCAAAATGAAAATAATAATTCATATTATAAAATATATTTCTTCAAGGAAATAAAATATTAATTCCATACATATGATATTAAATATACCGTTGGCCTATAACAATTTTTTTTTTTTTTTAAATTTCAGAATCAAAGTTAAATGCTTATAAAAATAAACAAATCTTATTTTATTGATTCTACATAAAAACATAATGCTTTAAAATTATTGCCTTTTCTAAAAAAAAAAAAAAATTGAAAACTTTTTATTTAATGCTTAATTTTTTTTAAATTTCTTGAATGTTTAAGATTTGTAGCGAAAACGGCATTCTAAATAAAACATAATTAAGCTCTGCAAGTAATTTTTCTATGAAAAGAGAATAGTGCTTTAAGAGGTTAATGTTCTCCACTTAGCTCTGAATTGTGGAAGATAAGAACAATTTTTAACAGATCTATCTAGATATCAATTTGAGGCACTTTTCCATAATTTCCACTGAGTTAAGCGTTTTTGCTAAATTAATGTGTGTAGGAGAACTCGAAAGTAGAAATTGAAACACGTTTGGCAGTTCTTTGATTTTAAATAGAAACCTATTGCTCTGAAACTATTTCATTTTATGACAAAAACAAAAGCATAAATTTTAAGAACCAAGAGTAAAATTTTAAGACAATAGTTTCAAATAAAAAGAGTTTAATATAATTTATATGACCAATTGTTTTAAAGGGTATTTAACTTTCCCTCATTAATATATTTTGACATTAAATTAAGTTAGTTTCTAAAAGTCTTAAATTGAATATAATATATAATGATAAAATAAAAGTCCTTTTAAGTAAATATAAATGTTATTCAAAATTTTGTCAAAAGGGCAAGAACATTTATGTATCGTATTTTTCTTTACAAATAGAAAAAAAAGTAAGATTTGTAATGATAGTTTATGAATCATATTTTAATACTAATTCAAGTTAAGATTTACGTTGCAAAGAATGAATATATATATATATATACAAATTAATTTATGTAGGCTAGATTACATCATATTGTTTAATAGTGGTGTAATTTAGGAGATACCACACATTAAAGTCTAAAAATTGTAGTTGATATCAGATGGAATATATAACGTTTTAAATTCATTAATAATTGTAGCTTCATCAGTAAAAATTGTGTATGTTCAATAGTATTATATTTTCATCTAACGTAGATTTGCTACCATTGCCTCAGATAAGGTTGGCCCTTTTAATATTGAATTTAGAACGAACGCTACAGGCATCATCTAGGCTTATCGTCTCATTCACTTACTTCTACTTGGAATGGAACTTGTATTGAACTTTTACTTATGCAGGGCTTGCTAATCAAATCAAGATTTAAAGTTGTTTTATATCATACGGAACATTCTTAATTAAAAAAAAAAACAAGTTAGTCACCAACCAGTTATGGGCATATTTCTATCTGGGTAATTAAGAACTATAATTAAATAATTGCTGAAAAATCCCAGAAATAACAAAAAGCAGAAATAATTCATCAAGTATATGTAGAGAATTAAAATTCTTTTTTTAATTTGGAATGCTTAAGAGAGGTCATTTAAATAGCCTGAATACAAAAAGATTGTCGAAAGTTAGATCTTGGGAAAACTACATGAAGCCTGGTTTTTAAAACTTTGAATTTTAATTTTACAGCTTATTCATGGTATGTATCTCATACACAAACCTATCTGTTTGTGTTTAAATATTATGCCTTTTCAAGTATTTGTTCTGAAATATTCTGCAAATTAAATCTATTATCTTTATTGTGCATACTTTTATATGTCAGATCTATCATTTTTCTCTTTACGTATTAGATTATATTTTATACCGTTTATTTTAAGCTTTTATTTCTTTATGTGAACAGTGAACCGTATGAACCAAGAACCCGTGAGTTCTCATGGAAGGATGAAAAGGGGGAGGGGCAGCTCCTGTTCTGATGAAGCACACGAAGGTAGAAGTCTGATTCAACTCCGTGTCGTTGAAGAAGGAAGGCAGTACCTTCCGGGAGGACTCTGAGGGAAATTGCCACGTATTTCCGCATTGTATGGAAACAACAAACAAACAAACAGGAAAAGTCCCACCAGCTGGTCGAGCTAACGAGGCCAGATGCTGAACATCACAAACGAAATCGAATCTTCTCGGTTTTTGAAATAGTGTCTACAAAAGCGGCCAGAATATTGAACGTCCGCCCAGGACTCTCACTAGGGAGCGCGTTTCTACTGAGCCACGAGTGGAGCCAGACTGAAGTATTCAATTTAAAGAATTTCTTCTCCAATTAAAGATTTTGGTATGGATTATGTGAATATAATAAGAATTTAGAGTAAAACTATCACATTGAAAATAGTGCATTTTTCAAATAAAATTTAAATGACCTTATAAAAATAACTTATTTTCTTAAATTTTTGATAAATTAGTTTTCCTCATCTTGAACAGTTTTGTAATAACTATAATTTAACCCCCCATTTCTATTTTTCGTAAATTTTTATTTATATTTTTAATATGTTCATACAATTCTTTAAAAGTAATTGAAGTACTTATTATTAACGAATCAAAAGTGTTTTTTCTTTATAATTGAATGTAATGCATAGTATTTATATTACTCATTTGCAAAAATAGTGCCACGTAAATTTTCCTAATTTAAAAAAAAAAATTGTAGAAATAAGGTAATATTTCTGTGATCATTACAATCAAAATATCATATAATGCAACTAAACCGTCAATCAAGTGTGTAAAACTCATTTAAGAATTTAGTGATTTATTTATGTGATATTTACGTTAATTAATGACCATAGAAAAGTTATATCCCTGCGATAAAATTCATATTGGATTCTTAAGTTTCTGGCACTTTTCTTGCAAATGTAGGATTTAAATTTCAATAATAAACATCAATTTCGAAACATATATTATGTTAAAAGATATTATATTAAAGATAATAATTTACATTTTAATGGCTATATTTATAACATTCTTAAAAATACTTAAAGTATCAAAAATATTTTCTATAATTGAAAGTAATACAGAGCTTTTATATTAGTCATTTGCAAAAGTAGTGGTATGTAAATTTTCCTAATTTTAAAGAAAACGTTGAAATAAGGTAATATTTATGTAATCGTTATATCTAAAATATCACATATTGCAACTCAACCGTCAATCCAGTAAATAAAATTTATTTAAGCATTTAGTGATGCATTCATGTGATATTTTTATTAATTAATGGCCGCATAAAATTATATTCATGAAATAAAAATACCTATTAAAATTTTAAGATGAGGAACCTACCTTGCAAGTGGACAATTTACATTTTGATAATAAACCGCAATTTTGAAACTACCTTTGAATTTTGTATCTACCTTGCAAGTATACGATTTAAATTTTAATAATAAACATCAATATTGAAAAGCATATTATGTTAAAATAATTAAAGAATAAAGTTCGACATAAAAGTTTCGATGTAATATTCTACAAATATAAAAAAAATATCAGAGTTATAACACTCATTTTGAGTGCAACCCCCATGTCCAACTCTTCCAAACTTAAATTGATCGCACTGACAGAGAGAGAGAAAGTAGCGAAACTTTCTCCTTTCGGCTTGCGGGCGAAGCTAATCTGCCCGGACAGTGGAAACCTAACTTTCTATCTAAGCTTTTAAATCTCTCTACCCCACCCCTTTTCAAAGAGGAAGTGAAACGATCGTCATTAAAAGAGTTTCCTACAGTCCCACGGCCTTTCATTGCCAAGCTGCCGAAATTGAAAACCCCTCTTTCGCTTCCGGAACTGGGGAAGGATTTTATTCTTTACGAAATTGTCCCGAAAAAGGTAAGGTTGTAGAAGTCGTCCTTAAATCTGCTTGTTCAGAGTTTATTTGTAGGCGAAGAGAGAGATTTAAGGAAAACCGGAACCGATGAAAAGAGAAATTTCGGATTCGAATTTGAATGAATAACGATTGCAGAGGGAATTTACCGTCTTTGCATGCAAATTCCAGTTACATGGTTGCGTAATGAAGTAAAGTAAGCCCCCTCTTTTGCTTGCTTCTTGGAGAAGGATTCAGGTGTACCGTGGATGGTGAAAGACTTAAAATAGTCCATGGTACATGCTAATGCAAATATTTTTATTTACTCTTTGCTCAAAAGTTATGGTTAAAATTGTTTTTGTATTAAATAATAGAATGAAAACTATATTTATTTATACATTTTGAAAACTTTTGCGCAATTATTTGTACAGATTTCCGATTAAAATAGTAATAAAAATAAAATTAAATGTCAGTGTTTTTAAAGAAATACATTTTAATAATAATATGTTTTTAGATAGATACTTTTAAATCATAATATGTTTTTAGATTTATGCTTTTTAATAATATTTTTAGATATATACCTATTATAATAATGTATTTTAAGTAGATACCTTTTTATAACAGTATATTTTTAGAGCTACCTTTTACAATTGTATGTTGTTAATTAGATACCTTTTTTTTTATTTCTTTAGCTTTTTATTTTTATTCTTATTTTTGTAATTTCGGGATTGAAAATTAATGACCATAGAAAAGTAATATTCATGAAATAAAATTCTAAACAGGAATTTTAAATTGTAGCATGTTCTTTGCAAGTGTAAAATTTTAATTTTAATATTAAACATCAATGTTGAAACGCATGTTCTGTTGAAAGATATTATGCTAAAGATTAACTTTTACATTTTTAATGACTATGTTTATACCATTCTTCAAGAAAAATGAAGTACTTGTAATCGACGAATCAAAAGTTTTTCTATAATTGAAATAAGGCATTACTCATTTGCAAAAGTAGTAGCACGTAAATTTTCCAAATTTTAAAGAAAAATAGAAACATAGGTAATATTTACGCGATTATTACAACACAAGTATCAAATAATAATTGCAATACAGCAATATATATTTACAATATATTTTTTTATATCTTTTTGTATCATTTGCAACTAAATATTCAAACCAGTGTGTGAAATTTATTTAAGCCTTTAGCGACATACGTATGTGATATTTTGTTAATGAATGGTAATATAAAAATCATATTCATGAAATAAATTTCATATAGGAATTTTAAGATGATGCACCTTCCCTGCAAATGTAGAACATCATGTTAAACATCAATATTTAAACAAAGATTATGTTAAAAGAATTAAAGAATAAAGTTCGAAATAAAGGTTTCAGCGTAATATTCTACAAATGCAGAGTTATAAAACACATCTCGAGTTCAATCCCCATATCTAACTCTTCCAAACTTAAATTGGATCGCACTGACAGAGACAGAGAGAGAGAAAGTAGCGAAACTTTCTCCTTTCGGCTTGCGGGCAAAGCTAATCTGCCCGGGTAGTAGTAACTTATCTTTCTCTCTACGCTTTTAAGTCTGTCTACCCCACCCTTTTCAAAGAAGAAGTGAAACGATCGTCATTAAAAGAGTTTCCTACAGCTCCACGACCTTCCATTGTGAAGCTGCCGAAATTGAAAACCCGTTTTTCGCTTTCGGAAGGGAGGAAGGATTTTATTCTTTACGAAATTGCCTCGAATAAGATAAAGTTGTAGTAGTCGTCTCTAAATCTGCTTGTTTAGCGTTTATTCGTAGGCGAAGAAGAGATATTTAAGTGGGGAAAGCGGAACCGAAGAAAAAGAGAAATTTCGGATTCGAATTTGAATGAATAACGATTGCAGAGGGAATTTACCGTCTTTGCATGCAAATTCCGGTTAAATTTTTGCGTAATGAAACAAAGTAAGCCTCCCTTTTGCTTGCTTCTTAAAGAAGGATTCATGTGTACCGTGGACGTTGAAAGATTTAAAATTGTCGATTGCAAATGTTTTAATTTACTCTTTGCTCAAAATTTATATTTAAAATAGCTTTTCTATTAAACAAAAAATAATAAAAATTATCATGTTTACTATATATTTTAAAATTTTTTTTTGTGCACTTATTTTTAAATATTGCCTATCTAAAAATTAACAAAAATAAAATTAAACGTCAATATTTTAAAATATATATTCCTTTTAATAATGATATGTTTTTAGATTGATACCTTTTAATAATAATATGTTTTTGGATTGATACATTTTAAGAGTAATTTTTTTAGATAGATACTTTTTTTATAATAATATATTTTTAGAGAGTTAACTTTTTATAGTAATATGTTTTTAGTTAGATATCTTATTATACATTTTTATGCATTTTTATTTCTGTTCTTATTTTTGCACTTTCGGGATAATTTTGTTAATTAAAGGTTCTATAAAAATTATAATCAGGGAAATAAAAGCATATTGGAATTTTAAGATGAAGCAAATTCCTTGCATATGTAGGATTTAAACTTTAATGTTAAACATCAATATTTAAAATGTTATTTTGTTAAAAGAATTAAAGAATAAAGTTCGACGCGAAGGATTCAATGTAATATTCTACAAATGCAGAGGTATAACACTTATTTTGAGTTCAATCCCCATGTCCAACTTTTCCAAACTTAAATTGGATCGCACTGACAGAGAGAGAAAGTAGCGAAACTTTCCCCTTTCGGCTTGCGGGGCAAAGCTAATCTGCCCGGGTAGTAGTAACCTAACTCTCTATCTGAGTTTTAAAATCTCTACCCCACCCAACTCTTTTTCAAAGAGGAAGTGAAACAATCGTCATTAAAAGAGTTTCCTACAGTCCTACGGCCTTTCATTGCCAAGCTGCCGAAATTGAAAACCCCGCTTTCGCTTTCGGAACTGGGGAATGATTTTATTCTTTACGAAATTGCCCCGAAAAAGGTAAGGTTGTAGTAGTCGTCTCTAAATCTGCTTGTTTAGCGTTTATTCGTAGGCGAAGAAGAGAGATTTAAAGGGAAGACCGGAACCGAAGAAAAAGAGAAATTTCGGATTCGAATTTGAATGAATAACGATTGCAGAGGGAATTTACTGTCTTTGCATGCAAATTCCAGTTACATGGTTGCGTAATGAAATAAAATAAGCCTCCCTTTTGCTTGCTTCTTGAAGAAGGACACAGATGTACCGTGGATGGTGAAAGATTTAAAATTGTCCATAGTCCGAGTTAATGCAAATGCTTTCTTTTAATCTTTACTCAAATGTTATGTCTAAGTTTGTTTTTGTATTAAATAAAGGAATAAAATTATCATATTTATTTATATTTTTTGAAATGTTTTGTGTAATTATTTTTAAATATTACTTATTTAATTTTTAATTAAAATAAAATTATATATCAAAGTATTTATATAGATACCTTCTAATAATACGTTTTTAGATATATACCTTTAATAATAATGTGTTTTTAGGTAGATACCTTTTTATAATAATATGTTTTTAGGTAGATACCTCATTATAATAATATGTTTTTAGATAATTACCCTTTTATATCTTTTTATACCTTTTAATTTTTGCTCTTATTTTTGTACTTTTGGAATATTTTTGTTAATTAATGACCATAGAAAAATTATATTCGTGAAATAAAATTCATATTGGAGTTTAAGTTACAGCACCTTTCTTACAAATATAATATTTTAATTTCAATAATAAACAACAATTTTTAAGCACATATTATGTTAAAAGAATTAAAGAATAAAGATCAACATAAAGTTTTCAATGTAATATTCTACAAATTCAAAATTATAACGCTCATTTTGGATGCAATCTCCATGTACAACTCTTCCAAACTTAAATTGGATCGCACTGACACAGAGAGAGACAGTAGCGAAACTTTTCCCCATTCGGCTTGCGGGCAAAGCTAATCTGCCCGGGTAGTAGCAACCTAACTTTCTATCTAATCTCAGTACCCCACCCCTCCCCCTTTTCAAAGAGGAAGTGAAACGATCGTCATTAAAAGTGTTTCCTGCAGTCCCACGGCCTTTCATTGCGTAGCTGCCGAAATTGAAAACCCCTCTTTCGCTTTTGGAACTGGGGAAGGATTTTATTGTTTACGAAATTGCCAGGAAAAAGTAAGGTTGTAGTAATCGTCTCCAAATCTGGTTGTTTAGCGTTTATTTGTAGGCGAAGAAGAGAGATTTAAGGGGAAAACCTGAATCGAAGAAAAAGTGGAATTTCGGATTCGAATTTGAATGCATAACGATTGCAGAGGGAATTTACCGTCTTTGCATGCAAATTCCAGTTACATAGTGGCGTAATGAAATAAAGTAAGCCTCCCTTTTGCTTGCTTCTGAGAAGAATTCAGATCTACTGTGAACGGTGAAAGATTTAAATTGTCCATGGCCGGAGTTAATGCACATGCTTTAATTTACCCTTTGCTCAAAAGTTATAGTTAAAATTGTTTTAATATTAAATAAAAAAAATAATAAAATTTATCAAATTTATTTTTACATATTGATGATTTTCGTGCAACTATTTTTTAAATATTTCTGTTTAAAATATTAACAAAAATAAAATTAAACCTGAATGTTTTTAGATTGAGACCTTTATATAATAATATGTTTTTAGGTAGATAAATTTTTATAATAATACATTTTTAGATAATTACCTTTTACCATAATAGGTTTTTAGTTAGATACATTTTTATTTTTGTACTTTGGTGATATTTTTGTTAATTAAATGACCAAATAAAAATATATTCCTGAAATAAAATTCATAATGGAATTTTAAGGTGAGGCACTTTCCTTTTAATGCTAAACATCAATATTTAAAGGGATATTATGTTAAAAAATTAAAGAATAAAGTTAGACATACAGGTTTTAATGTAATATTCCTTCAAATGCAGAGTTATAACACTCATTTTAAGTGCACTCCCCATGTCCAACTCTTCCAAAATTTATTTGGATCGCACTTAAATTTTGTCATTCAAATGTAAATAAATTATTTTTCTCAGATCGTCGATTAATTAGTTTTTTCATCTTGAACAGCTTTGTAATGACTGTAATTTAAGCCCAATTACCATTATTTTTACAATTTTACTTTTATTTTTTAATGACTATGCTCATACCATTCTTTAAAAGTAATTGAAGTGCATAATCCGATGACAATATCAACGAATCAATAAGTTTTGCTATAACTGAAAGTATTGCTTTTATAATTCTCATTGCAAAAATAGTGGCACAAAAAATTTTGCCAATTTAAAAGAAGACGTAGAAACAAGATAATATTTTATGATCCTTACAACCAGGATATCAAATATTGCAGCTAAACAGTCAAATCAGAGCTTAAAACTGTTGTTTCTAATGCATTTGGCAATGCAAAAGTTAATCTTTAAGCCATAGTCAAAGACTGTACCACTGTAACTCATTTAGCACTACCCAGGGGCCACGTATAGATTAAAAGATATGCTACGGATGCGAGCAACACTACTCCCACAGCGCTCTATGACCTTATTAGACCGGGACCTACAGTGATGGATTCCAAACCCCTACAAATATCCATGCCACTTGTTTTTGTATTAAATAAAATCTAAAGAAAATTTTTGTATTAAATTAAATAAATTTTGTATTAAAATTAAATAAATATTGTATTAATTTAAATAATTTTTTCTATTATAAATAAATATCAAATTTATTTATACAGTTTGAAAATTTTTTTGGAATTATTTTCTGATTAAAATATCAATAAAAAATAAAATTAAAACATCAATGTTTTTAAATATATACAGATAAAAATAGATACCTTTTAAAATAATATAATATTAGATAGGTACTTTATTAAAATATATTTTTCGATTTCGATCTTTTAAAATTAATAAGTTTTTATATTTATACCTTTTAATAATGGGGCCTGAATGGCCGAGTGGCTGGCACTCGGTACCACAGGTATCGGGTTCGAAACCTGGCGGGGCCATTGGTGTTTGTAGTGGTTCAGAATCCCCTTTAAATCTTACGTCCGGACCTAATAGGATCGTAGAGCGTTGTGGGGGCATTGTTACTCCGCGTCCGTGGCTTATCTTCAAGCTACATGCGCCCCTGGGTAATGCAAAGTGAGTAACATCTGTGCAGTGCTTGCCTTAAGGCATCGAAGAGCAAGTTGTCTAAGTGTTTACCAGCTGCATTAGAACAAAAAAAAAAAAAAAAAAAAAAAAACCTTTTAATAATAATTTTTCAGATATATGCCTTTTACAATAATATATTTTTAGGTAGATAATTTTTTAATAAAATATTTTTAGACAAATAATTTTTTATAATAATATGTTTTAGTTAGATATCTTTTATACATTTTTATATCTAAGCTAAATTTCTCCCCCTCCCCCTTTTCAAAGGAAGTGAAAACGATAGTCATTAAAAGAGTTTCCTACAGTCCCACGGCCTTTCATAGCGAAGCTGCCGAAATTGAAAACTCCGCTTTCGCTGGAACTGGGGAAGGATTTTATTCCTTACGAAATTGCCAACTAAAAAGGTAAGTTTGTAGTAGTCGTCCTTAAATCTGCTAGTTCAGAGTTTATTTGTAGGCGAAGAACAGAGATTTAGGGGGAAACCGGAACAGAAGAAAAGAGAAGTTTGGGATTCGAATTTGAATGAATAACGATTGCAGAGGGAATTTACTGTCTTTGCATGCAAATTCCAGTTACATGGTTGCGTAATGAAATAAAGTAAGCCTCCCTTTTGCTTGCTTCTTGAAGAAGGATTCAGTTGTACCGTGGATGGCGAAATATTTAAAATTTACATGGCCTGATTTAAGGATAATGCTTTAATTTAGACTTCGCTCAAAAGTTATGTTTAAAATTGTTTTTGTATGAAAAAAAAAAAAATTAGAATATTTATTTATACATATTATTGATTTTTGTGGAATTATTTGTAAATATTTCTAGTTAAAATCTGAATGAAAATAAAATTAAACATCAATGTTTTTAAATATATACCTTTTAATAATTACATGTTTTTAGATAGATATATTTTTATAATAATATATTTTTAGCTAGATACCTTTATATAATAATATGTTTTTAAATAGATACATTTTTATAGTAATATATCTTTAGATAGGTACCTTTTTTATAAAAATATATATTTAAATAGATACCTGTTTCATAATAATATGTTTTTAGACTGATAGTTTTAATAATATATATTTTTAGGTAGATAAACCCCTTTATAATATTATATTTTTAGATAATTTCCTTTTATATCTCTTTATACCTTTTTAATTTTGTTCTTATTTAGTACTGTTGGGATATTTTTGTTAATTAATGAGCATAGAATATTATATTCATAAAATAAAAATTCATATTGTAATTTTAAATTTTGGCCCCTTCCTTCCAAATGTAGATTTAAATTTTAATGCTATACAACAATTTTTAAATGCATATTATGTTAATAGAATTAATGAATTTTTATTATTTTTTTTATTATTTCCAATGGCATATTATGAACAGTTACATCAATAAAGAACAGAGAAAACAACAAAACATGCTGCAACAGAGTTCATTAATATAACATATCTCTTGCCTCCCAATATCGCTCAGCGAGAAAAGTCTTGCTCAGAGCAGGACAGTGAAGTAGATGCGTGGAGTCCACAGTCTCTCCAGAGCTGCACAGAGTGCATATCGGGAAGGAACAATTTTGATACTGTAAAGATGTTTACGCAGGCAGTCATGTCCAGTGGATGGTCGGAAATGAGCGACTGCTATACGCCTTGACCATTACATAGATTTGTGATTGCATTCTTCCAGGACTTTGGGAAGCACTGTTATAGAGGTTTTCTTGAGCTCGGACTTTAATTGATCTTTTGATGAGATTTTTGATAGAGGGGAAGGGTATAGGATGAGATATTTTTGTGTGATTAAAGCCCCACTTTTAGCCAATAAGTCTGCTTTTTCATTGCCTGGAACCCCTCAGTGGTCAGGAACCCGCTGGAGGACTATAGTTTTTTCAAGTGATGCCAGGTTTTCAAGATGATAACGGCAATCCAATGTGTCTTGGTTTTAGGATTATTGTTAGAAACAATATCTAACATAGCAGCTCTAGAATCACAAAGGATAACAGATCTTGTGAATTTTTCCAGATGGCACTGCAGTTGGGCCAAAGCTGTGCGAATCCCAGCAATTTCACCATCAAACGCAGTACCTCGTCCAACAGGGACGTAGAAAGAAAAAAATTCTCAAAAAAATTCCGGCACCGGCATTAGGACTACCAGACAGGAGGGATCCATCGGTAAAGATTCTGAGCCGCTCTGGATCAGGATAAAGAATGTTTAACATTTCCAGAGTTAATGAATAAAGTTCTACATAAAGGTTTCAATGTAATATTCTACAAATGTAGAGTTATAACATTCAATTTGAGTGCGATCCCCATGTTCAACTCTTCGAAACTGAAATTGATCCCCCAGACAGAGAAAGTAGCAAAACTTTCCCCCTTTTCTGTTCGCGGGCACAGCTAATCTGCCCGGGTAGTAGTGACCTAACTCTCTATCTAAGCTTTTAAATCTCTCAACCCAACCCCAAACCTTTTCAAAGAGGAAGTGAAGCGATCGTCATTAAAAGAGTTTCTTGCAGTCCCACGGCTTTCATTGCGAAGCTGCCGAAATTGAAAACCCCGCTTTCGCTTTTGGATCTAAGGAAGGATTTTATTCTTTACGAAATTGCCACGAAGAAGGTAAGGTTGTTGTAGTCGTCTCTAAATCTGCTTATTTAGCGTTTATTTGTACGCGACGAAAAGAGATTTAAAGGGAATACCGGAACCGAAGAAAAAGAGAAATTTCGGATTCGAATTTGAATGAATAACGACTGTAGAAGGAATTTACCGTCTTTGCTTGCAAATTCCAGTTAGATGGTTGCGTAATGAAATAAAGTAAGCCTCCCTTTCGCTTGCTTCTTGAAGAAGGACTCAGATGTTCTATGGATGGTGAAAGATTTAAAATTGTTCATGGCTCGAGTTAATGCAAATGCTCTAATTTTCTCTTTGCTCAAAAGTTATACTTAAAATCGTTTTTTTTTATTAAATAAATAAAAAATATCAAATTTATTTGTACATATTTATGGTTTTTGTGCAATTATTTTGAAATATTTCTGGTAAAATTATTAATAAAAATAAAATTATACTTCTATGTTTTTAGATAAATACTTTTTAATAATAATATGTTTTTAGATTAATACCTTTAAATAATAATTTTTTTGATAGATTCCGTTTTATAATAATATCTTTTAGGTAGAAACCTTTTAATAATAACTTTTCAGATAGATGCCTTTTTTATAATAATATAATTTTCGGCAGATACCTTTTTATAATAATAGATTTTGAGATAGACCCTATTTATAATATGTTTTTATTTGGATACCTTGTTTTTATCATTTTATACCTTTCATTTTTTGTAGTTTTGGGATATTTTATTAATTAATGACCATAGAAAACTATATTCATGAATTAAAAATTATATTGGAAATTTAGGTTATCTCTACTTCCTTGTGAAATGTAGGATTTAAATTTTAATGTTACACATCAATTTTTAAACACATATTATGTTAAAAGAATTTAAGAATAAAGTTCGACTTAAAATTTCAATGTAATATTTTACAAATGCAGAGTTATAACAGTGATTTTGAGTGCAATCCCCATGTCCAACTCTTTCGAAACTTAAATTGGATCGCAACTGACAGAGAGAGAAAGTATCGTAACTTTCCCTTTCGGCTTGCGGGCAAAGCTAATCTGCCCGCGTAGTAGTCACCTAACTTTCTATCCAAGCTTTTAAATCTCTCTATCCCCCCCTCCTTTTGAAAGAGGAAGTGAAACGATCGTCATTAAAAGAGTTTCCTGCAGTCCCACGGCCTTTCATGGCGAAGCTGCCGAAATTGAAAACCCCGCTTTCGCTTTCGGAACTGGGGAAGGATTTTATTCTTTACGAAATTGCCACGAAAAGGTAAGGTTGTAGTAGTCGTCTCTAAATCTGCTTGTGTAGCATTTATTTGTGGCGAAGAAGAGAAGATTTAAAGGGAAAACCGGAACCGAAGAAAAAGAGAAATTTTGAATTTGAATGAATAACAATTGAAGAGGGAATTTACCGTCTTTGCATGCAAATTCCAGTTACGTGGTTGCGTAATGAAATAAAGTAAGCCCCCTTTTGCTTACGAAGCATTCAGATGTACCCTAATTTGAAATTTATTTTTGTATTAAATAAAAAAAAAAGAATACAAGTTTACGTATTTATTTATACATTTTGAAAAAATTTGTGCAATTTTTTTTTAAATATTGCTGATTAGAATATTAATAAAATTTAAATTAATTATTAATGTTTATAGATAGACACTTAATTAATCAATTATGCTTTTATTTTCGGATAGTGAAAGATTTAAAATTGTCCACGGCCCAGTTAATGTAAATGCTTTCATTTACTCTTTGCTCAAAAGTTATGTTTGAAATTGTTTTTTCAATCAATAAAACAAGAATAAAAATGATCTTATTTATTATATTTTGAAAATTTTTGTGCTTTTTTTTTTTTTTTAAATCTTGCTAATTAGAATATTAATATTTAGTTTAAATATTAATATTATTAATTATCTATCTAAAAACATAATCTTGCTAATTAGAATACTAATATTTAGTTTAAATATTAATATTCTAATTAGCAAGATTAATGTTTTTAGATAGATAATTAATAATCAATGAGGTTTTTATTTTTGGATGGTGAAAGATTTAAAATTTGCCATGGCCGAGTTAATGCCAATGCTTTCATTTACTCTTTACCCAAAAGTTACGCTTACAATTGTTTTTGTATTAAATAAAAAAAAAAAAAGAAAAAAAGTTATCAAATTTATTAATATATATTGATGATTTTTGTGCAATTATTTTTAAATAATTCAGGTTAAAAATATTAATAAAAAAATAAAATTAAACTTCAATGTTTTTAGATTGATACCTTTTTATAAAAATATGTTTTTAAATAGATACATTCTTATCATGATATATTTTTATGTAGATACCTTTATATAATAATTTGATTTTATGTAGATACATTTTATAATATGTTTTTTATAATATGTTTTATAATAATACATTTTTATACTAATATATCTTTAGATAGGTACCTTTTTATAAAAATATATATTGAAATAGATACCTGTATCATAATAATATGTTTTTAGACTGATACATTTAAGAATATTTTTTGAGATAGATACCTTTTATAATTATTCAAATTATACCTTTTATAATAACTATTTTACAATTATTTTATTATATTTCAAAATTTTCAGGTAGTTACCTTTTTATCAAAATATATTTTTAGATAGACACCTTTATATAAAAATATATTTCAGATTCCTCTTAAAATTATATGTTTTTGTTAGATACTTATTTATATGATTTTATACCTTTTTATTTGTGTTCTTACTTTTGTACTTTTGGGAAATTTTTGATAATTAACGACTATAGAAAAATTAGATTTTGAGATAAAAATTCAGATTGGAATTTTAAGATATGGTTCTTTCCATGCAAGTGTATGTTTTAAATTTTAATTTCAAACATCAATTTGAAACGCATATTATGTTAACAGAATTAAAGAATAAGTATCGACATAAAGATTTCAATGTAATATTCTACAAATGCACAGTTATAACAATCAATTTGAGTACAATCCCCATGTCCAACTCTTCCAAACTTAAATTTTATAGCACTGACAGAGAGAGAGAGAGAGAGAAAGTAACGAAACTTTCCCCTTTCGACTTGCGGGCAAACCTAATCTGCCCGGGCAGTAGCAACTAACTTTCTATCTAAGCTTTTAAATCTCTCTACCCCCACCCCACCCCTTTTCAAAGAGGAAGAGAAACGATCGTCATTAAAAAGAGTTTCCTACAGTCTCACGGCCATTCATTGCGAAGCCGCCGAAATTGAAAACCCCGCATCCGCTTTCGGAACTGGGGAAGGATTTTATTCTTTACGAAATTGCCACGAAAAAGGTAAGGTTGTAGTAGTAGTCTCCAAATCTGCTTGTTTAGCATTTATTAAGATTTAAGGGGAAAACCGGAACCGAAGAAAAGAGAAATTTCGGATTCGAATTTGAATGAATAACGATATCAGAGGGAATTTACCGTCTTTGCATGCAGATTCCAGTTACATGTATGCGTAATGAAATAGAGCAAGCCTCTTTTTTGCTTTACTTCTTCAAGAGGGATTCAGATGTACCGTGGATGGATGGGGAAAGATTTAAAATTGCCCATGGCCGAGTTAATGCAAATGCTTTAGTTTACTCTTTGCAAAAAAGTTATGTTTATAATTGTTTTGCAATAAATAAATAAAAAAAATTAAAAATATCATATTTATTGCACATTTTGAACAATTTTGTGCAATTATTTTTTAAATATTGCTGATTAAAATATTAATTAAATTTTAATATTTTTAGATAGATAACTTTTCATAATTATATGTTTTTAGATAGATACCTTTTCTAAAATTATAAGTTTTTAATTAGATACATTTTTATATATTTTATACCTTTTTATTTTTGTTCTTATTTTTGTACTTTTCGGATAATGAAATTATATTTATTCATACGTTTTGAAAGTTTTAGTGCATTTTTTTAAATATTGCGTATTTAAATATTAATAAAAATAAAATTATATGTCAATGTATTGAAATAGATACATTTTAATAATAATATTTTTTTAGGTGTATATCTTTTTTATAATAATATGCTTCTTGGTAGATGCCCTTTTATAACAATATATTTTTAGTTATTTACCTTTTTATAATAATATGTTTTTAGTTAGATACCTTTTATATCTTTTTTTATACTTTTTTTTTGTCTTCTTATTTTTTTCTTTTTGTTAATTAAGGGCCATAGAAAATTATATTTATGAAATAAAATTCATATTGGAATTTTAAAATATGTCTCCTTCTTTGCAAATATAGGATTGAAATTTTAGTTTTACACGTTAATTTTTAAACGCATACTATTTTAAAAGAATTAAAGAATAAATTTCGACGTAAAGATTTCAATGTAATATTCTACAAATGCAGAGTTATAACAATCATTTTGAGTGCAATCCCCATGTCCAACTCTTCCAAACTTAAATTGGATCCCCCTGGCAGAGAGAGAGAGAGAGAGAAAGTAGCGAAACTTTCCCCTTTCGGCTTGCGGGCCAAGCTAATCTGCCCTGGTAGTAGTAACCTAACTTTCTATCTAAGCTTTTAAATCTCTCAACCCCACCCCCGTTTTCAAAGAGGAAGTGAAACGATCGTCATTAAAAGAGTTTCTTACAGTCCCACTGCCTTTCATTGCGAAGCTGCCGAAGTTGAAAACCCCGCTTTCGTTTTCGGAACTGGGGAAGGATTTTATTCTTTACGAAATTGCCACGAAAAAGGTAAGGCTGTAGTGTGTCGTCTCTAAATCTGCTTGTGTAGCGTTTATTAAGATTTAAGGGGAAGATATAAGATTTAAGGGGAAACCGGAACGGAAGACAAGGAGAAAATTTCTGATTCGAATTTGAATGAAGAACAATTGCAGATGGAATTTACCGTCTTTGCATGCAAATTCCAGGTACATGGTTCAGTAATGCAATAAAAGTAAGCCTGCCTTTTGCTTGCTTCTTGAAGAAGGATTCAGATGTACCGTGGATGGGGAAAGATTTAAAATTGCCCATGGCCGAGTTAATGCAAATGTTTTAGTTTACTCTTTGCACAAAAGTTATGTTTAGAATTGTTTTTGCAATAAATAAATAAAAAAAAATAAAAATATCATATTTATTGCACATTTTGAACAGTTTTGTGCAATTTTTTTAAATATTGCTGATTAAAATATTAATTAAATTTTAATATTTTTAGATAACTTTTATAATTATATGTTTCTAGATAGATACCTTTTCTAAAATTATAAGTTTTTAATTAGATACATTTTTTTTATATATTTTATACCTTTTATTTTTGTTCTTATTTTTGTACTTTTCGGATAATGAAATAAAAATATATTTATTCATACGTTTTGAAAGTTTTTGTGCATTTTTTTAAATATTGCGTATTTAAATATTATTAAAAATAAAATTATATGTCACTGTATTTAGATAGATACATTTTAATAATATAATATTTTTAGGTGCATATCTTTTTATAATAATATGCTTCTAAGTAGATACCCTTTTATAACAATAGATTTTTAGGTATTTACCTTTTTGTAATAATATGTTTTTAGTTAGATACCTTTTTATATCTTTTATACCTTTTTTTCTTATTATATTTTGTACTTTTTGGATATTTTTGTTAATTAATGACCATAGAAAAATTTTATTTATGAAAGAAAATTCATATTGGAATTTTAAAATGAGGCACATTCCTTGCAAATATAGGATTTAAATTTTAATTTTAAACACCAATATTTAAATGCATATTATGTGAAAAGAATTAAAGAATAAAGATCAACATAAAGGTTTCAGGGTAATATTCAACAAATTCATAGTTATAACACTCCTTTTGAGTGCAATCCCCATGCCCAGCTCTTCCAAACTTAAATTGGATAGCACTTAAATTTTGTCATTCAAATATAAATAAACCCTTGAATAATTAGATTTTTCATCCAGCAGTTTTGTAATAACTGTAATTTAAACCCCACCATTTTCCTTAAATTTTTATTTATATTTTTAAAGACTATGTTCATACCATTCTTTAAAAGTAACTGAACTAACTTATTATTAAGGAATTAAAAAAAATATTCTATAATTGAACATAATACAAAGCTCTTATATTACTCATTTACAAACATGTAAATTTTTCCAATTTTAAAGAAGAAGTAGAAACCAGGGCATTTATGTGATCATTACAACCAAAACATTACATATTGCAACTAAACCGTCAATCCAGTGTATATTGGAATTCCAGTGTATAGTCCAAACGTCAATCCAGTGTAGTCCAATGATCATTTAGTGATTAACTTATGATACATTTTCATTATTAACGACAATAAAATTATATTTTGAAATAAAATTTGGAATTTTGAGATGAGACGCATCCCTTGCAAATATAGGATTTAAATTTTAATTTTAAACATCAATTTTTAATTCATATTATGTTAAAAGAATTAAAGAATAAACGATTTTCAATGTAATATTCAACAAATGCAGAGTTATAGCCTATTTTTGTGCAGTCCCACGGTAAAACTCTTTCAACTTAAATTGTATAGCACTGACACAGAGAGAGAGAGAGAGAGAGAAAGTAGTGAAACTCCCTTTCGGCTTGCGGGCAAAGAACTGGGTAGACCTACCTT
This sequence comes from Caerostris extrusa, assembly GCA_021605095.1. Classification (NCBI taxonomy): domain Eukaryota; kingdom Metazoa; phylum Arthropoda; class Arachnida; order Araneae; family Araneidae; genus Caerostris; species Caerostris extrusa. Next base: position 49,062 of record BPLR01018651.1, read on the forward strand.
TCTATTTTTTCTTTCCGCCCCCCTTTTCAAAGAGGAAGTGAAACGATCGTCATTAAAAGAGTATTCTACAGAACCGCCTTTCATGGCGAAGGTGAAAAGCTTTGTAACTGGGGAAGGTCGAAATTCTCGAAAAATCTGTATTAGTCGTCTCTAAATCTGCTTGCTTAGGGTTTATTTGTAGGCGAAGAAGAGAGATTTAAAGGGAAAACCGGAACCGAAGAAAAGAGAAATTTCGAATTCGAATGAATAACGATTGCAGAGGGAATTTACCGTCTTTGCATGCAAATTCCAGTTACATGGTTGCGTAATGAAATAAAGTGAGCCCCCTTTTCGCTTGCTTCCTGAAGAAGGATTCAGATGTACCGTGGACGGCGAAAGATTTCAAATTGTCCATTGCTGAGTTAATGCAAATGCTTTAATTTACTCTTTGCTTAAAAGTTTTAAGAATTTTGTTTTAAATAAAAAAAAAAAATATTAAAATTATATTTATTAATGCATTTTGAAAATTTTTGTGCATTTATTTTTAAATATTGCCGATTAAAATATTAATAAAAATAAAATTAAATGTCAATGTTTTTAAATAGATACCTTTTAATAATATTAGGTTTTTAGATAGATATATTTTTATAATACGTTTATTAATAGATTCCATTTAATAATATGTTTTAAGATAGATATATTTGAATAATGATATGTTTTTAAATAGATACTTTTTTTATAATAATATATTTTTCAATATATACTTTTTTTATACATTTTTATACCTTTTTATTTTCTCTTATTTTTTTGTACTTTTGGGATATTTTTCTTAATTAATGACCATAGAAAAATTATATACAGGAAATAAAATTCACATTGGAATTTTAAGATGGTGCTCCTACCTTGCAAATGCAAGATTAAAAATTTTTATTTCAAACATCAAGATTTAAAAGCATATTATGTTAAAAGAATTAAAGAATAAAATTCGACATAAAGGTTTCAATGTAATATTCTACAAACGCAGAGTTATAATACTCATTTTGGGTGCAATCCCCATGTCCAACTCTTCCAAACTTAAAATGGATCGTAACTGACAGAGAGAGAGAGAGAGAGAGAGGAGAAAGTTTCGGAACTTTCTCTATCAGATTGCGGGCAAGGCTAATCTGCCCTGGTAGTAGTAACCTAACTTTCTATCCAAGATTTTAAATCTCTCAACCCCCCCCCCCAACCCATTTTTAAAGAGAGGAAGTGAAACGATCGTCATTAAAAGAGTTTCCTGCAATCCCACGACCTTCCATTGCGGAGCTGCCGAAATTGAAAACCCTACTTTCCCATTCGGAACTGGGGAAGGATTTTATTCTTTATGAAATTGACACGAAAAAGGTTAGGTTGTAGTAGTCATCTCTAAATCTGCTTGTTTAGCGTTTATTTGCAGGCGAAGAAGAGAGATTTAAGGGGAAAACCCGAACCGAAGAAACAGAGAAATTTCTAATTTGAATAATTGAAGTACTTATTATCAACGAAGTAATTGAAGTACTTATTATGAACGAATCAATAAGTTTTGCTATAATTGAAGTGATCCAGAAGTCAAATCAGAGTTTAAAACTGTTGTTTCTAATGCATTTGGCAATACAAAAGTTAATCTTATGCCATGGGCAAAGACTGCACCACTATAACTATTTAGCACTACCCAGGGGCCACGTATAGATTAAAAGATATGCTACGGAGGAGAGCAACACTACCCCACAACGCTCTATGATCTTATTAGATCGGGACCTACAGTGGTGGATTCCGAACCCCTACAAATATCCATGGCACCGCCGGCACTTGAACCCGAAACCCGTGGTACCGAGCGCCAGAACGCTTGCCGCTCGGACATCAGTTTAAAACTCAATTTCGCATTTTGTGAATAACTTATGTGATATTTTCGTTAATTTATGACCAAAAAAATATTCATGAAATAAAATTAATATTCATGAAATAAAATCCTTCCTCGAAAATGTATGTTTTAAATTTGAATTTTAAACATCAATTTTTTAAACGGATATTAAGCAAAAAGAATTAAAGAATAACGTTCGACTTAAAGGTTTCGATGTAATATTCTACAAATGCTGAGTTACAACACTCATTTTGAGTGCAACCCCCATGTCCAACTCTTACAAACTCAAATTTTATCACACTGACTGAAGAGAGAGAGAAAGTAGCAAAACTTTCCCCTTTCGACTTGCTGGCAAAGCTAATCTGCCCGGGTAGTAGTGATCTAACTTTCTATCTAAGCTTTTAAATCTCTCGACCCCACCCTACTCCCCCTTTTCAAAGAGAAAGTGAAACGATAGTCATTAAAAGTGTTTCCTGCAGTCCCACGGCCATTCATAGCGACCCTGCCGAAATTGAAAACCCCGCTTTCGCTTTCGGAACTGGGAAAGGGTTTTATTCTTTACGAAATTGCCTCGAAAAGGTAAGGTTGTAGTAGTCGTCTCTAAATCTGCTTGTTTAGCATTTATTTGTAGGCGAAGAAGAGAGATTTAAGAGGAAAACCGGAACCGAAGAAAAGAGAAATTTCGAATTTGAATGAATAACGATAGCAGAAGGAGTTTACCATCTTTGCATGCAAATTCCAGTTACATGGTTGCGTAATGAAATAAAGTAATCCCTCCTTTTGCTTGCTTCTTGAAGAAGGATTAAGATGTACCGTGGACGGCGAAAGATTTAAAATTGTCCATGACCAATGCTTTAATTTACTCTTTGTTCAAATCTTACGATTAAAATTGTTTTTGTATTAAATAAAATATACAAAAGTTTTTGTATTAAATTATATAAATTTTGTATTTAAAATAATTATAAAAATTTATTTATTCATTTGAAAAGTTTTGTGGAATTATTTTTTAAAATGATTAAAATGTTAATAAAATATTTAATATTAATAAAAATAAAATGATTGAAATGTTAATAAAATAATTAAGTAAATATTAAATGTTAAATAAAAATAAAATATATGATTAAAATGTTAATAAAATAAAATTTTAATAAATAAGTAAATAGTAAACGTTAATAAAAATAAAATAAATTTGCTGATTAAAATGTTAATAAAAATAAATTTCAATTTTTTAATTAGGTTATTATAACCCATACCCATTTAATAATCAGGTTATGTTTTTAGAATTCATTTTTAATTCTCATTTCAAGAAATTGTTATGCACTTAATAGCATAGAGCAATATCATTTAAACTATGTATTTAATAACATAAAGCAATATGAATTAGCAATAAGCATGGATATAGCAATAAACGTATATTCATAAAAGTGAATTAATAGGTTTTAAGATTCTTGTATTTAAATTTGAATGAAATTTCATTATAAATTATTTTTTCTAAGTAAGTAAATTATAGATTGCTTAATTTACTTTACTTAGAAATTTCGTTTTGATTAAGATTTTAATAAGAAGTAAGTTACTCTTAAATTAAACGCTTTCAGATAAATTTGTTAGCATATTGTTATAATATTGTAAAATTCCTAAATATTGCTAATATTTAAATGTTTTAAATAAAACTTATAACAAAATCGATCATAAAACAATATTAAACACATGATTATAAATTGTGTAAATTAAGAAAGAATATTTTTAAATTTATTTTTTTTTTTTCAAATATCGTGTTTTTAGGATTCACCTTCATTCGTATTTTAAGAAATTGCTATGCATTTAACAACATAAAGCAGTGTGATTTAAGCAACAAGTTTAAATAGTAGCAATAAAAAATTAGTTTTAAATAACAGTATTTATAATATTCAGAAAAATGAATAATTCGGTTTTTCGATTCTTGTATTTCAATTTTGAAATCTTTGAAAATTTTAATTTTTTTAAAGTTTTCTGTATAATAAATTATTGATTAAGTTAATAATAAGTAAATTGCTCTTAATTTAAAACATTTTAAGAGAGATTTTTAATTTTGTTATAATATTGTACAATTCTAATTATTGTTACAATTAAAATGTTTTTATATAAAACTGTAAAAATTATAACAAAATCAATCATAAAACAGTATCAAACACATAATTTTAAATTTTATTTATATAAATTAAGAAAACTTTTTTTCAAATTTCATTTATACACAAAGTGACAAACGAAACACACTTTCTTGTATATGAACATGAACGAAAACGGATGCTAACAAATGATCCAAACCTAAAAAACAGGTTATTGAGGTAAGGGATTCACTGTATTCAAATTTCAAAAGTACTTTATAAAGAGGTTATTATTAGCAATTTCTTATTTCTACATTTTTTAAGATTTTAAATAGGCTTAAGATAAAGCTCGCCAATACCACTCTATGTTAAAAGGTTGCTTTGTAGAGATCTGATCAAAATGGTGTAATATGTGAGGATTAATTATAATGCTCGGATAGCATAAGACTCTTCTTCAAAGTTTGAAGGATATTAAAAGCACTTGGATAAACATCAGAGTATCTAATATAATGTAAGCTTGCTTGGCATGTTGAGATGCCTCTCTATAGAATATGTTCTAAGCTCTTGGAATGTTTCCTGGTTTATAAACAAAGTGCTATTGGAGAACTTGCAACCTTACTACATTTCTTAAACAAAGTATTAATTTGTTAAACAAAATATTTAAAGAAATATTCCAGGATTATGTACTATTTACACAATAAGCTTGCATCAATTTTTGTCATATCAATGCAGGCGAATATGATTCAAAATAAAACAATTCCTTATATCCATGAAGCATAATATATATTTTCTGTAGCCATAATATAATAACATAGCTAACATTATTTTAGGAATAGTTTAAAATAATAATTTTTAAAAATTATAAAATTTTGACTCATATTGATTATCATTATTATCTATTTTATTATCCTTATCTAATTTAAATTTAAATTTCATAAAATATCTATTAATTTAATTTTAAAATAATTTAATTTAATAATAATTATAATTAATAATAATAATAATAATAATTGTATTTATTTTTTTTATCTATAATTTTATTTAAATCATCTATTGTTTAATCATTATTATCTTTTTAATATATTCATTTTGCTATATATTGTAACAAATGTTTCTTTAAAATGGAAAATTGAAATATCTGTATCTAAAAAATATGTAACTGTAACAAAAACATTTTATTAAAACAAAAATCTAGTTCAAATAAATTAAAATTATAATCGATGGAGAATACCATAATATAAGTGGCAATGACATTAACATCAAATTTAATTAATTATTAACAAAAGTATAAAATATATTAGAAATATTTTATCAATTAAATTTACAATAACAAAAGCACAAAAAATATTTTAAATGTTATTTAATAGATAAAAACATTTTAGAGTATATTTACTTAATCCCAGTAAATAAATTTAATTCCTGAACTATATTTCTTTTGTATAATTCAGTAAATAAAATTCAAAAATATTTTCAGGTTTACAAATTATATACACAGAAAGAAACATAATAGAAGACAACAGTTTGAAATAGTATCGTATAAAAATGTTTCAGAAAAAAATTAATGTACCAAAATAAAGCTTTCAGTTTATTGCTCTTTGTTGCAACAAAATATTTTTTTTGCTACAAGTTTATTTCTCAAAACATACTATATTTTATTACTTAGCTCTAAAATGTTTTAAGTTATACAGCGTCTCGCACTTTCTTTCACAGATAAATAGTATTCCTGCTATGTTTTTCTGCAACACCAATACGTGGTTATGAACAATGCAAGGAAAATACCTTTTTTGTCATTGTAACATTTCCTTCGAAGTATTCCTGGTCGATTTGATACAACTGTCATGCATCCTTTTTGTCTCTATCAAAGATATTTTCTTTTTCTCTTTAAATTTTCCAGGAAATAGATTCAGCTTCTGTTCTGTTACGAATAGAGATATTACAAAGAACGGCTCACATGATAGCTGAGCTTTAAATGGAATCCTGGTTTTTGTATTCATTGAAGGCAGTTGTTTGCTTTCATTCTACAAATATGGAAGTTTCGAGCAAAATTGTAAGCAATAAAACATCTTTCATACGTTAGAAGAACTAGCGTGGGCCATTTCAGTGGCTGCTTTAAAGCCTATGCAGCACATCATAAAGTGAACACAAAAATTCTGCAAATTTTTCTAAAAACAAATGCCATTTGAAATTTTTAAGGGCTCGCAGAACTTATATAATTTAAATTAATAGCCCACTGAAGTAAATTGCTTAATTACTGGAGAATTTTATATATAAACTAGGATATAAGATTTAACTGTGGCCAGATACAGAAAATAGAACATTTTCTTTTTTTATCAACGGGAAAAGAAAATATTTAAAATTAAAAAAATTAAAACTCTTAATTAAAAAAAAACAAGTAGCTAAATTTGGTTAGTTGCTACGTGAATATGAACGAAAAAACACTTAGTATATCCTTTGTTTTAAATATACTATCTATGAAAGTGTCAAACCACTTTTAAGCACTAAATAAATAAATCTTTAAATCTGGAATTAAAACACAACGTAACGGCAGATGTTTAGTTGAGTTGTTGTTTTACCTCCATATCCCAATAATTACAATTAATGATTGATGAAGAAAGCTTTTTAAAAAGCACCAAAGTCTGACTTTGGCTCCGTGAAATTTTCATAAAGACCGGGAAAAAAAAAGAAAAAGAAAACATCCATGGCTCTGTGTTTATGATTAAAAATTGAGTAAATTGGCCATCCAGGTCCCAAATTAAATGACGGCAGAATTTTTCAAAAAACCAAAAGTGCCTAATGATTTTAAAAAGAAAAAAGAAAAGAGGCCATGTCTGCCGTTGGCGTATGATTAAAATTGAGTACCAGGGTAATAAGTTGTAAATAACTACAATTAAATGATGCAGAATTTTTAAAAACCAAAAGTTAAATTTTAAAAAAAAAAAAAAAATAAAAGAGGCCATGCTCTGTGTTTATGATTAAAAATTGAGTAATGAATATCCTTTTAGCATTGTTTTGGCTATGTGGAGACAAAATAATGGGGACAGTTCAAGGTCAACTGGCAGCGATCAGAGTTCAGGAGAAAGAATCAACAACCAAGAAGCTGTCCATGCAGTTTAGAGGGTAACTAAAGGGTACTTAAGAGAACTTGTTTTAACATGATTTTGTAAATGTTTTGCATGCGCAATGTTTACAATTTGTGTAGTGGTGACTTTAAAAAAAAATAATAAATATAGTGGCAGCCAAATGATTCATTGTTATGTTTCAACTCATTTTAAAAGAAAAAAATGAAGAAAGGAGAATAAATTTTAAGAAGAATACATTTTGCTGAATCGATACCACACACACACACACACACACACACACACACACACACACACACAACTCCGTAATCTTTGTTACTGATATATGCTTTTTTATTAATTTTTAATAATTTTAATGTAAATTATATTAATTTTAATGTACTATGTTTATGTTGATTTAATTGACTATAAGCATTTGGGAAAAATATTTTAAAAACTTTTTCTGTGATTTATTAATATGAATAATTTTTTTTAGGATTGCACGATTTAAAAAATAGTGATGAATTTTGAAATTATTCTCACGAAAGTATTTTATAATAATGATGATTACAACAGATATATTAGCATGTATAGATTTAGTACATAAAAAATGCATATTTTAAAAAGAATATTAAAATTTATTATTAACCCATTCCTCCATTTAACCATATATTAAAAATGTATGATTAGTTAAAAACAGAAAATGCATTGAACAGAATCTTAAAAAAACACTAAAAAAAATAATTTTGTTTTATAATTAATACAAATGGAGTCATTGATACCTTTTACAAAAACTAACAATTAAAAAAATCTTTCATTACATCTGAGTGTTACATTTATCCTTTAAAACCCACTAAAAATAAATTATAATTAATGTCCCCGTTTTTAGCGAATTTCTTTTTGTTAGCAGATACAAACCATGGACTACATATTATCATTTCCTTTTTCTCTAAATCCAAAATAAAAGGGTGGTTCAAATTTTTACCTAGTCACCAGAGCTGACGGCAAATGTTCTTTTGGGAAAGCTACTCAACAGAGAGTTCTTTTAAAGATCAATCCCACATGACCAGTGACTTAAGCCCCTCCTTTTTCCTGATTCTGAGACTGGCGTGGGTGTCACTATCACTCAGCGAACAGAAGTCCCTAACGTAACTCCTGAAGACTGTTCCACCAGTGATGCCATCATGCTTTTTTTCTCCAGGCGAGGAAAAGGTTTCGGTTAAAGTGACGAGTGATCAGTAAGATTCAGACTAAAAGGATGCTATTTTTTTCTGGGAGAAAATGTCGGTGGAGTTTGCGATGATATCTTCTCTTAATTTCCTTCAGATAATAAATGGACTTAGAATTCCAGTATGTCAAGGTTAAGAGGATTAGAAGGCAATCCCATGACTTATATTAAAGTTGAAGTTTCCCTACCATAAGGGCGGATTTTATTTTTTGTTGACCTGGTATAGTTACGTTAAATATTATAAGACCTGGATTTGGTTGAAAATAGTTCCTTTTAATTTCCTTTGTAAAATAAATATAATCAGCGTGTGTTTCTACTGTTAAAGGATTTTGTCGTAATCCTATGATACAAGTTAAAGTCCGTTTTATTATTTTAAAAATGTTCAAATAAAGAAATATACGTACTTAAAACGCTTTTTTTTTCATTTAAAATTAATTTTTAACCAATGAAAAATATTCCACTCTAAAATGCACTTTATTATATCATTAATAAGAAATTTGAGATAACCAATTTAACATATAACTTAAATCATTTTTGTCATGGAACGTGATAACTTTTTTTTTTTTTACTCAAAAGAAAGTTTTCAATTTTAAAAGACAGTTCAAAGGGTTTTGTACCAATGGTCTATTTTAACCACATAATAATGCAAATATCACTTATATTAAATGATTCATTTTTTAACTACTGCATTTATTTTTGTGTTGTTGTAGACATAAATTGGATATTTAATTAAGATACCAAATTGCAGAAACAGTAAAAAAAAAAAAAAGCATGTAATATTTTTGCTCATTAATTCATCATTAAAGTAAACACTCTGGTCATTAAAGTAAACACTTTTTTATAACTGATTGTTTCTTTAAGAAAGCTACACACCAATGTTTTTAAAATGCATAATATTTATTTATATCTCCCTAAAAGTTTCTATTAAAAAATAAACTATAATATTGGAAAAGTTTGAAAATAATTTCCTATTTTATATATAGATTTATTTACCAATTTTATAGATTTATTTACCACTATTTACCAATTTTATATATAGATTATAATATTTATTATAATTTTGGATATTATAATTACATTATAATATCCAAAATTTTTGAACATTGTTAACCAGCAGTATAAATATTTTAGAAAAATAACAGCATATAAACATTAGTCTACAAAATTAATTCAACTGTGTATATCGTGTATATATTAATTACAATTATGTATATCGTGTATAGATGCCAAATGTAAAGTATCACTTTAATTTTGAAATAAAGTGAAATTGATATTTTAAATTCTGTCAGGTTTATTTTGTTTTTGAAACAGCAAATTGTAATGTTGATGTTGTTGAGTTTCCTCTCATTGGCTGATCATCATTAAAATATTCATGTTTTGCTTAGTTGTAATAATAACAGTCCTTAATTTACACTAACTTAAGATGTTTATTATTACATTAATCATTCCTCATAGTTGTTGTTCTAATGCAGCTGGCAATACAGATAAAATTAATCTTTATGCCATAAGTACGGACTGCACCTCTGTTACTCATTTAGCACAACCCAAGGGGCAAGTGTAGCTCATTTTTCATAGTTTTTAGTTAAATAATTAAATGCATTTTCGATACAAATTTAAATTAAATTACTTGCCTATTGATTTTAGATGTTTAGCAATAACTGAACTCCATCTCAGCCTAAATCTACTTAATATTTGCTCAAATTAATTTTCGCCATTGCTGCGTCACACCATGGGAAAAAAAGAGGGAATGACACTTCCCCATTCCTTCCAGGAATGACCCTTTCTGTTCGACATAATGACATCTAGGGAAACGTGGCATATGTTACAGTATGCTATTTTAAAGTGAATGACTAATAATGCACAAACACCTGTTGTTGTTGTTATCGTATCCATGGATTTAAAATATAATTATCAATGTTAGATCAAGTCAAAAGTCTTCTCGATAGCGGCCGCAAGCAATGGCGCCGCTTCACTATACAGGACTTCTCTCTTAAGTTGGCCTCGATTGGCCCCATACCCAATTGAAAAACAGGGGAGTAAGTGCTGGGCACTCAGAATGTGCTTAGGTGTTAGGAAAGAGTTGCGGCAATTTCTGCAGAGGATGCATTCCCTGGTCTTGTCTGGGAGAATCTTCATTCCTCTGAAATGATTAGTCAACTTCCTAGGGCAGTTGAAGTCCGTGATTAGTGGCTTCTTAAAGTTATGAGGAATAAGTCGACTTTTGGCAACTGTGTTAGCATCTGCAAGTGTGATGGTAGTCTTGGGTTGATCATTGTCCCTGGCGTCTTTGGCTAAAGTGTCAGCGCATTCGTTGCCCTCAATGTTGACACGTGCGGGAATCCATTGAAGATGACATGATTTGCCTCCACAGTGTAGAGTCTCTAGCAGAACATTTATCGCAGAAGTGATGTTAGTATCTCCATTTTTAATTGCTTCCAGAGCCGACTTGCAGTCAGAAAAAATCACTAACCCGTCAGTGAGGCCTGAGATATTTGATTTATTTAGATATAAAAGCAACAACCTCTTTAATTGCTATGAGCTCGCTGGTGAAGTTTGAAGCTATCAGGCCTGTGTTCACCTTATGATGGTATTTACTTCAATTTGGAAGTAGAAAGAAGATGCTTGCACCTCCTTATTGAGGAATTTGTCAGAGGATCCATCGGTGTATGCTATTGCAAGATTACCTTGTGAGAACTTATCTATGGTATCAAGGCCTTTTTGTTTGAGAATGTTGGAGTGTTTTTTTTTTTTTTTTAACAACGTTGTAATAGGTTCAAAGCAAACTTAGTTTCACTGCACGAACACTTTAAGAATAAATTTAAAACATATTTATTATACATTTATGAAAGAAGCATCGATTTGCTTGTATAACTAGATGCACTTAATTCTATACCAACTTTATTTAAGACGTGTTTCAGCATATCTTCTTTTGAAAGCAAATTCTGGAGCAAAAACATTTTTTCATATTCGACATAGCTCCAGATAAAGCTCTCGGAACAACACAGAAAACAATGGCCACTTAATATAGCTTCTAATTAGGAGTAAAATGATTACTAAGCTAACACTTCCTTTTAATTACATCGCTCGAGTATGCTAACAGGAAATCCCATTATGCACTTCAGAAGACAGTTTGATTAAAGTAAGCACACTGCTAGGTATTTTAAAGTTTTTAATTAAATATCCAAAGAATACAGAAATGGTTCTTCTACTTCCACCATACTTTCAGAATGTATATTGTAATATTGAATTTGTTGAGTTTCTTCTTACTGGGGATTAACACTAAAATATTTCAGGTTTTGCTTAAACAGTCTAACAGTCTTTATATCAAACAATCTAACATGCCAGTCCTTTATTTACACAATTTTTAGTAATTTATTATTACATTAATCATTCCTCATAATATTGATAAAATAATAATAAAATGAGGATTCGATACAAATTTAAATACTACGAACCAATTGATGTTAGATGTTTAGCAACAACAAGACTTCCATCTAAAAAAAAATTTACTTCCTGTCTTCTAAAATACCATTTCCGAGTCCTTACCATGCCCATCCCTTCCAGAAATGAGCCTTTCTGTTTTAAGACATCTGGAAACGTTGTATACGTTGCAGTATACTATTTTAAAGTGAATGACTAATAATACAAATATTTTAAGCATAAATTTAAAACTTTATACTTAAAGTGAATGAAGCGGAAATATTTATGAAAGAAGTCGATTCGCCTGTATAACTAGATGCACTTAATTCTATACCAACTTTATTTAAGACTTATTTCAACATATCTTCTTTTGAAAGCAAATTCTGAAGCAAAAACATTTTCATATTCGAACATAGCTCCAGGTAAAGCTCTCGGAACAACACAGAAAACAATGGCCCTTAATATAGCTTCTAATTAGAGTAAAATGTTTACTAAGATAACACTTCTTTTAATTACATCGCTCGAGTATGCTAACAGGAAATCCCATTATGCACTTCAGAAGACAGTTTGATTAAAGTAAGCACATTGCCAGGTATTTTAAAGTTTTTTTAATTAAATATCCAAAGAATACAGAAATGGTTCTTTCTGTTTTCAACCATACTTTGCAGAAACGTGGCTTTTCTTTCATTCTCTTTTGCTTTGTTCGCTTCAGTGGCAGGGCGATTCTTAATAAAATGAAACACAAAAAAAAAAAATATATATTTTGTTTTTTAATGTGATTTCTCTCTCTTTTCGTAAATTAGAGAAGTGAATCTTAAGGACTTTGAAAGTATTTGTGTTGTGATGTTAATAAAATGAGAAATTGTAAAGGTTCTGACTTTGTTTTATTCATGATTTGTTTAATTTCACTTGTATACTGCTTAACAAAAAAACAAAAAAATTGGTGAGGACAAAAACTATTTAGTTCAATTTGTTCATTCTTGTTATTTCAGAAACTTTTGTTATACTATGTTTCCTTTTTTTCTCTCTTTGTTTTGTTATTTTGTTTGTCGAAATTAATTCGCTAAGTTTTAATTAAATAAGATTTAATTCATTTTCTTTCCATTTTCAGTTTCATTTAAAAGTACAGGAATTCCCTCTCTTTTTATGTTTTTAAATAAATTAAAGTTATTCGCTTGGGTATCAAAAATTAAATTCAGAGAACATTATTTTAAATCAATTTTAAGTTGTAGAAGTTTATTTTAAGCCTATTTTACATTCAAAGAAACACAAACTAATCACACTTTCTTTTATTCTTACAGAAACAATTTAATTGCAAATCTTATTGTTTTTATAGATTATCTGAAAACTCAATTAGCATAATTACAATTTTTTTATCATTTTCCCTTTCATTTGCATCTTTTATAAAATATATTTATAAGTTAATAAAAGAAATTGTGCTTGTGTCATATCATTATTCTTTTTTTTTCTTTTAATAATTATTAAATTCTTAACATACAAATCATACTTTCGATTTAATAAGAAATATTATTTCTAATAATAAAAATTATGGTTCTCTTAATTAAAATAAATATACTTAGAGTTTGTTGATTTAATAATATATAACTAAAACTAATACTAATTTGAAATTTATAACTTATCATAATTATAAGTAATTATTTGTTTTATAAAAGCAGTTACGAAAGTAGTAATATAAATAATAATAATAAATATACTTTATATAAAATAAGTAATAAAATAAATAAATAATATTATTTACATATTTAAAATAATGATTTATATAAATTTTAAATACTTAATTATTGAATCATTTTAATAAACCTTTTTAAAATTATAATGCAAGATAAATTTTATTTGTCAACTAAGTTTTAAATACTTATTTAGGTATAAAAGTTTCAGTTGAAAGAACATTATTTTAACTCAATTTTACGTTGTAAAAACTTTATTTTAAACCTATTTTACATTCCAAAAGAAACCTAATTCATAATTTAAAACTAATCACACGTTGTTGTTATTCTAGTAGAAACAATTTAATTGCAAATCTCATTTTTTTATGTATTAACTGAAAACTCAATAAGAATAATTTTTTAATCATTCTCCCTTTCATTTGCATCTATTTTAAAATTTATTATAAGTTAAAAAAAGAAACTGTGTTTGTATCATATTATCCTTTTTTTTTAACTAAATATTAAAATCTTAAGATACCGATGATATTTTCGAACTAATAATTTATATTATTGTTTCCTTAATTAAAATGAATATACTTAGAATTTGTTAATTTAATAATACAACTAAACTAATAATGATTAGAAAGTTAAAACTTATCATAATTATAGTAATTAATAAAACACTTATGAAAATAATAATATAATAGATATACCTTATATAAAATAAGTATTAAATATTTAAATGATTTATTTTTATTGTCCAAGCTCTCGTCAATGGTGTCAGTAATGTCATCGTCGCTCCATCTTGGTTTTGCATATAAAACGGCCGCACGTACTTTTGTTTTAAAGTTTGCAACCAACACGTGAATCCCCAGATCTTGATTTGGAAAAATTTCAACGCTTTCTACTAAGGGTTTAAGATGGTGTTTGATGTAAATGGACACACCGCTCGGCCTTCGCCGTGAAAGATCGCTTACTAAATAACGGTGATTGAAACCATTTAATTGGAATGTATCTCTTAATATCGTCTACGCTTCAGACAACAGCAAAGATATCACTGTTCATATTCACATTGTTTACATTCATTAAACAATATTTACATTTGTCCATTGTTGCATCCATTATTCAATTTGCTTGCTGCACTTTTTGGATTGCGCCACGTAGCCCTAACCAGGACAACATCATGTTCACACATGATAAAAAAAAATAATTTTTACATTTTTCGTCTTATTTAAATTTGATGTTAAATCAACCTCTAAAATTAAGTAAGATCTATAAATTAATATGATTCCACACTAAAATTTAATTTATTTGTGAAAAATATACATTTAAAAGGCGTTTCCAATAAACAACTCAAATCATCAATGTTTCATGTATTACTGAGCGAAAACTCCAATGGTTTCAATTCGTGACAAGTTATCATTGTCTGGAAGTACTTAAAATTTAACAAAAAGTCGCGATTACAATAATGAAAAATTTTCTTTCCTCTCCGAAATGTATTCTTCAAACTATAATCGTTTATCATTTTTTTCTTTAACTGGAAAGACAATCTGGCATCTAATTAAACAAGCAATCCAGGGAGAGAGATTTTTACCCAGCATATGGGGAACAAAACGCTAATATGCGACTATGTCTCATTATTTAAACTAATGGGTGATATTATTCCGAAAACCGAAGTTTTCTGAAAGAGATCCATCTTCAGAATAGGAAATTAAACTTCAGAAAGCCCTCACGTCTCGCAATAGCCATTCAGGGCCTGTTTGATGTAAAGATGATTAATGCGACTTAATTTCCTGAAGAATTTAAAAGATAACTGCAGACGTTGAAAATGACTAAAAAGATTGTATCCATCTAATTTGGGGTTTGTCTTGTACAACTGCTAATATGGCGCTCGGCGAGTGAAATCGATTTTGGAATTAGCAAAAATGCCTCGTTAGCAAGATGTAGAATTCTTTTGTTTGAAGAAATAATTGTTAAGTAATTTCAAACAAGCTGTTTTAAAGTGTTCAGTGGAATTTGCAAGATGAAATCGATGTTGAAAAAGTGTTCCGACAACAATTGCGAATTACTTATTTTATCAGTAACACCGATAATTTCGGGTATAATTTTCTTAATGCAAACAAAAAAAGAGAAATCTTCTTCTAATTTCTAAAATGCATCAATTTAACATATTCATTGTTTAATTCATTTTATAGATTCATTGAGAAAATTTCAATTCGACAAAAGTTTTCATGCTATTTACTTTCAATTTATTGTTAATTGTATATTTTAATACAGTGCAAATGATTGTTTTTTTTATTTCCAATGGCAAGGTAATACAAAAATGTGAAAAATACAAAATAAAGAAGAAAATGCACACAAAAGAGTTTAGTAAAATTGACCAAAATCATTACCTTAAGAATTCTCTAGCTTTCCAGTATCTCGCCGTCAAGTGTCAAGCAACGAGGACGATGAGTTCGGTCCGTAAGTTCTGCCAAATCACAAAGTGGGTAGCTTGTTTGGTCGAAAATGCCAATGAAAGTAAATGTTCATAGATCAGTTATTTTCGATTGAGGCAAAAACCCCATCATTATTTTGCAATACATGCAGGTCAATCGGACCATGGTTACGACTTCAATAGAAGAGGATCACTTTCAGGTTTATGGAAACATTTTAATTTTTATTTACAAGCACTATATATATATATATATATATATATGCAAATACTGAACTCTAGGTTATTATACAAATAAATAAAAAAAAATTGATCACAAATGCAGTTCTCTCCAAGGTCGGAGATTTTCGAGTTATCGGGTCAACGTCGAATCTAATCGTCATAACTATCTTTCTTCTTCTCCAAAATCTATCAAGAGGGGATGGGGCCAGTTTACTCACTTCTAATTACCTTTATGTTAATCTATCTCTCATTACCAAAAACTCTTTTTAAGACAATCCCGCTGCCCTGACTTGTCATTGGAGTAGACGTTTTATCAGCTCACTGTCGATCGCCAATCACGATGGAACAACTCATGGTGTTGTCCATATTCAATTTGTAGTTGTTTCGAACCTGTGAAAGTTGCACGGATATTCGCTATTTTCCTAAGTCTCATTATACATGACACTGAATATCTACTATCAAATTTGAGCGACATGTTGTTCTCATTAGTACAAAACACTTGTATGTAATATAACTACCCACATTACTGCTTTCTGCTGTGGAATTTGAGTGATGGTTTGTTATTATATACTTGTCAAATAACAGACATTCCTTTCTCTTGGGAATGAAATACACAAACTCTTCGTATGAGAAAAAAAAAATGCTAGAATATATTATAATATTAGATGCTATGTTTAATTAATTGATCTACTATTTCAAAATAATAAAGTTTATGTTCCGTTATTATATGATGCATATAATTTAAATATACTTCGTTTACACATTGAGATTTTAAAAAATCCCTTTAGCATTTTAATCTTTTTAAATATTAACGTAAAGGCCTGTAGAAGATATTAATTACCAACTACATTACTTACTCATTCATTAAATCTAGACAGCGAACAGATTATTTTCCTTGATTTACATGATCATTAATTAATTCCCTTTACTGATTCATGAGCATGCCTATGTTTAAATATGTGAATATTCTAGCCTGTTTAATGTATATTTTTTTGTCATTATACCGTGCTTATCATTTTACTTTTGTGAGATTGCAGTTTTGGTGGTTGCTATATCTCTCCTCTTGCTATCATTTCAGAGAATAAAATAAAAATAAAAAAAAAATCGGAAAACAAAAAGAATACCTTAAAATATCTTAAGATGATTTAATTAAATTAATTAACTTATGTTATTTATTTGGAATTAAATATTGGAAGATGTCTTCGTGCTGAATTATTTAGCATAATATTATACATTAGTTTTATATTCGAATTGCTGAAGTTTATTGGTAAAACCTCATTCATCTTGGTACCGAATCATAGTTTATAGACTTTCTAGAATTAATTTACAGTATTTCTGTATGTTTAGATAATGCTAGTATTTATCAATTAAATATTCGAATTGAAACCTGTAACCGTGCTCCATTCTACGCACTGCAAGAGCGCCACTTGTGACGTTTAGGAGACATGCTCAGTAGGCATCGAGACTCTACCCCTAGAGGACGTCCTGCGCAACCGACATTGCTACCTCAGAGACGTTTGGTTTGCAGTTTCTCACCCCGAGAGAAAATATATTAGCACAATCCTGTGCATAAGTTGGCCTACATACTCTCACCGTAAGAGGAAGTATATATTCTGAGGGTATTTTCCTGAGTATAGGAAATAAATCTTGTGCAGCCAATGCAAATCTGAATACCTTTATTTTCGGCTTAGAAGTTGAATCTTTAATTATATATCTTTAAATGTGTTATCTGTTGTGTATGAAATATTGTTTGTAGTTACTTGTAAATACAGCTATCTGTTCTTAAACCTAATCTCAACCTCACCACACCCAGATCCAACTGCACAAATAGACGACGAACACGACAAACCTAAATAATAAAAAAATTAAAAATTAAATGTTATAATATTAAGTTAAATAATTAAATCAAACATTTAATTTAATTTAAATAGTTAAATATTTTTTAAATGATTGACATTTTATTTTACAAATTTAATTTTTAATTTTCGAATTAGAATGATTTGACTTTCATTCGAATGTGAATTTTTCTTTCCCATACTGTATAAAAAATTATATATTAAAGGCTTTGTAGAATGTAGTCTTGGAAAAAATATGTTTGATAATGATACCTTACTCTTACATATATTTTATAAGAAATTGGATTCAAATAAATTCAGTTAAAGTTAAAAATTGAATATTATAATATATATTAAATTAAATTTTTAAAGTTCATTTATTTAATTTTTAGAAATGATTGAAATGTTATTTTACGAACAGAATTTTTATTTTTCAATCCCTCCTATTAGTTCACACTCAGGCTATATATATCTTGTCCAAATTTTCAATCGTTTATAAAATATTTTTTATTCATCTACTCAGTTCAAATACATTTTTTTGAACTTGTAGCGGATGATACTTGATGTTAATACAGTTTTTCAAATATCAATTCATTAAATAAATTTAATTAATTAATTTTAGAGTTTTTAGATTTAAGTAGCATATATCCATCAATAGGTGGCGCCAGATGTAAGAGGAAAATTTTAACTTTATTTATAAAGGACTTTCTGCATTATAAGAAAAAAAAAGTAGGAATTGACTTTTTTGTTATATTGCTAGTTTGAATGAGACTGATTTGAATTTCTTTTGAATGTGAATTTTTCTCTCGTGCTATAAAAAAAATAAAGGCTTTGCAGGATGTAGTCTAGAAAAAAATAAAATTAGATAATGACACTTTACTCTTAAATATACACACATGTCCATAAATTAAGGATAATTCAGAATCACACAGAAATTGAAATCTAAAATAAAAATTTCACCTGTAGAATTATCACACACATCTTGAAGAAGAATATGCAAATTACTGGAAACCACCAGATGGCGCGGATAGTACGTCACAATAACGAGTGTAAGAGAGGGGTATATAAGGAATGGTGGCAAAGAAGTAAAATTGTTCACAAGCGCTTTAAAGGGCCTTTCAGTGCAATAACCGCACAGTTATGGCCCAAAAGAAGCATTTGGATGACTTTTATGTAGTAGAATTATCGGACGACTGAAATGGGGACGTACCCAGCTGGAAGTATCCGAGGAACTTGCAATCGCCCAGAGTGTCATCTCAGGCTTTGGCAACGATTCCAAGATGATGGTAATGTGAGTAGATGTTACAGCACAGGTCGCCCCCGAGTTACAACGCCGAATGAGGACCGGTATTTAGCAGTTACTGCCAAACGAAACAGACGGAGCACAGCATCAGACCTGTCTCATCAGTTCTCTTCAGCTGCCGGTACGACAGTTTCAAGGCAGACCGTGTACAGATGCTTAGGGCACATTGGTCTATATGCTCGTAGGCCTGTCAGATGTGTTCCACTTACCGCAACTCACTGTCGCCTGCGATTAACCTGGAGTAGAGGGCATGCATTGTGGACACCGCAACAGTGGTCTTGTGTGATGTTTTCCGACGAGTCCAGGTTTAGTTGCAGTCTGATTCTCGCCGGACTTTCATATGGAGAGCGCCAGGTACCCGTTACCACCAAGAGAACACCATTGAACGACACCGTTACGGTGGTGCAGGATGGCTCGTTTGGGGAGGAATTATTCTTGTTTCAGAACTGACCTGCATGTTCAGAGTGTAACGATGACAGGCCACATCTATCGGGATGTCATTCTAGAACAACATGTACGTTTGTTTCGGGGCGCCATGGGTGATGAATTTCTGTTTATGGATGACAACGCCCGTCCTCACCGTGCAAACATTGTCGACGAATGCCTTCAATTGGAGGATATCACCCGTATGGATTGGCCAGCATACTCACCGGACTTGAATCTAATAGAGTATGTGTGGGATATGCTTGGCCAACGAATTGCAGCCCGTCAACCCCTCCCACCTAAATAGGTTCTTTTTTGATATTTGCTCCAGGGAGTAAAATAGCAATTTTTATTAATTATATCAAACATATAGCATCTTTTTTGCTCTTTACGTTTTGTTTAATAAATAGACTTTACAAATAAGTCAAATTTGTTTTGCTTCTGTCTCTTTCTTTGCCTGAACTTCATTATCCTTAATTTATGGACATGAGTGTATTTGATAAGAAACTGGATTCAAATAAATTTAGTTGAATATCCACATTCATTTTTTTTTTTTGGATAATATTTATAGGCGCACACACTTTGCTGTCTAGTATTACACTATCCGGAAAAACGTTATCTTCTTTTAAACTTGTAGTAATCAAATATGTAGAACTTTATTTATCTATAGTTTCTGCAGAATCGCCCTTTTCTTCGAAATTTAAGAAACTGTTTTCAAAGTTATTTATACTGTAACTTTGAGTTATAAAAGTAGTTATATTACTGTCGAGACAAAAGTAATCTTCCAGATTTATTCCGGTATTTCCTAAATAAAATGTTTAGGATGAAATGCAGTTGAATGAATCATGTTTTGAATGTATGTTTTAACAGTTTTCCGCAATGATTATACTGTATTTTTCGCAATATTTTGGAATCAATATAATAATTTTTGGTAAAAGAGAAGCAGAATTTTGTGATAAAATCTTCTCTCAGTAATTTATGTCCTTGAATCACCAATTTCGGTGAATAATTTGTATTATATTTTATTATATTTAACGAAAATGTATTTTTATTTATTCTGAATAAAATTTGGCCACTATGCAAAAATTGTGTAACACCATATTTTTAAAATGCATTTCTTTATGTTTACATTTATATTTCTCATAATTAATGCAATTTTTTTCTTTATTTATACAGATAAATTGATTTATTGCTTTTTTGCGACAAATTTTGCAGATTTTAATAAATCCAGTCCTATCCAGCCAGCCATATTTTACTCAAAAAATAAATAAATGTAACCACGCTTTCTCCTACGCACTGCAAGAGCGCCCCTTGTGTCCCTCTGGAGAAATGATCAGTTGGTCGCGAGACTCTCGTCCGAGATAACGTACAGCGCAATCACGTGTTTCTGTTGAGAAACATTTATTTTGAAATATCTCATCCAGAGGGAAATATATTTGACGCAACCTGTGTTTACGTTGGCCTACAAACTCTCACCCTGAGAGGAAATATATATCCTGAGTATTTTTTTTCCTGAGTATAGGAAGAATATCTTGTGCATCCAATGCAAACCTGAACATCTTTATTTTCGGCTTAGAAGTGGAATCCTTCTACAAATCTTTAATTATATTTCTTTAAATGTGTTACTTGTTGTGTATTAAATATTGTTTGAAGTTAATTGTGTTGTTCGTGTCGTGTTTAAGTGTTTGTAAATACAATTGTATGTTCTTAAACCTGTGTCTCAACCAAAACACCCCCAAATCCAGCTGCACAAATAAACGACGAACACGACAAACCTAAATATTAAAACATTAAAAATTATATGTTTTAAATAATAAGTTAAATAATTAGTTAAACATTTAATTTAATTTAAATAATGAAATATTTTTTTAAATGAATGAAATTTTATTTTACAAATTTATTTTTATTTTTGAATGCGAATAATTTCAATTATATTTGAAAGTGAATTTTATTCTGCCATATTGTATAAAAAATGATATATTAAAGTCTTTGTAAGATATAGTCTAGGAAAAAACAACATTAGATAATGATACTGAACGCTGACATACATTTGATAAGAAACTGGATTCAAATAAATTCAGTTGAATATCCCCATTCATTTTTTTTATAATGTTTATAGGCACACACACTTTGTTGTCTACTGTTACACTATCCGGAAAAAACGTTATCTTCTTTTAAACATAAATCAGATATGTAGAACTTTATTCGTCTATAACTTCTGTAGAATCGTCCTTTTCTTCGAGATTTAAGAAACTATTTCAAATGTTATATATACTGTAGTTTTGAGTTACAAAATAGTTATATTACTGTCTAGACAAAAGTAATCTACCCGATTTATTCCGGCATTTTCTAAATAAAATGTTTAGGATGAAATGCAGTTGAATATATCATGTTTTGAATGTATGTTTTAACAGTTTTCCACAATGAACATACTGTACTGTATTTTCGCAATATTTTTGAAACAATATAAGAGTGTTGGTAAAAGTGAAGCAGAATTATGTGATAAAAGCATATCTCAGTAATATATGTCCTTGAATCACCAATTTCTGTGAATTATTGTATTCTATTTTATTATATTTAATAAAAATGTATTTTAATTATTCTGAATAAAAATTAGTCACTGAACAAAATTGTAAAACACCATATTTTTAAAATTCATTTCTTTATATATACATTTACATTTCACTCAACTCATGCAATTTTTTTTTGTTGATAAGTTGATGTACTGCTGAGTGCTATAAATTTGGTAGATTTTAACAAAATAAAGTCTTAACCAGCCTGTCATATTTTTTACTCAAAAAATAAATAAATGTAACAATGCTTTCTCCTACGCACTACAAGAGCGCCTCTTCTGGCGTTGAAGAGAATTGATCAGTAGGCCTTGATACTATCATCCGAGAGGAGGTACAGCGCAATCACGCGTTTCTGTTGAAAAACATTTACTTTGAAATCTGTCATCCAGAGAGGTAATATATTTGACGCAAACTGCGTAAAAGTTGGCCTACAAACTCTCACCCTGACATGAGGTATATATCATGATTATATTTTCCCTGAGTATAGGAAATGTATCTCGGGCAGTTAATGCAAATCTGAATATCTTTATTTTCGGCTTAGAAGTGGAATCCTTCCAAGAATCTATAATTATATATCTTTATATTTGTTGCATGCTGCGTGTTAAATATTGTTTGTAGGTAATTGTGGTTTTTATATCGTGTTTACGTGCTTGTAAATACAGCCGTATATTCTTAACTCTGTTTCTCAAACCAATCACACCCAGACCCAGCTACACAAATAAAAGTCGAGCACGACAAACCTAAATATTAAAAAGTTAAAAATTAAATGTTATGAATATTATGTAAATATTTAAGATAGGCGTTTCATTTAATTTAAATAGTTAAATATTTTTTAATGAAATTTTTTTTTTTTTTTAAAACTTAATTTTTATTTTTTAATTGAGAATAATGTGCATTTCACTCGAATGTGAAATTTTTTCCCATACTGTGTAAAAAAATAATATATTAATGGCTTCGTAGGATGGAGTCTGGAAAAAAAAAAAACATTAGATAATGATAGCTTATGTTTACATATATTTGATAAGAAACTGAATTCAAATAAATTCAGTTGGATATCCACATTCATTTTTTTTTGTATAATGTTTATGGGCACAACACATTTGTTGTCTAGTATCACGTTATTCGGAAAAAAACGTTATCTTCTTTTAAACGTAAATCAAATATGTAGAACTTTATTCGTCTATAAATCCTGTAGAATCGCCCTTTTCTTCGAAATTTAAGAAACTATTTCCAAAGTTATATATACTGTAACTTTGAGTTATAAAGTAGTTATATTACTGTCTAGACAAAAGTAATCTTCCCGATTTATTCCGGTTATTTCCTAAATAAAATGTTTAGGATGAAAAACAGTTGAATGAATCATGTTTTGAATGTATGTTTTAACAGTTTTCCACAATGATTATACTGTATTTTTGCAATAAATTTGAAACAATGTAAGAGAGGTAAAAGTAAAGAAGAATTTTGTGATTAAAAATAAATCAGAAATGTATGTCCTTGAATCATCTACTTAGGTTAATAATTTGTCTTTTATTTTATTTTTCAATAATGCATTTAATTTGTTAAGAATAAAAATCAGCCACTATGCAAAGTGCAACACTATATTTTTAAAATGCAGTTCTTTTTGTGTTGGGTCTGATAGTCGAGTGACTAACGCTGTGGAGCTCGCTGCCACATGTTTCGGTTTCGATTTCCGGTGGTGCCATGGAAGTTTATAGGGGATCTGAATCCACTTTGTTAAAACCGACATAGAAATGATGCCGTTAGTCTACGTATACTCGTAGGACGGCCAAATAATTTTAACATTAATATAAAAACAATTAATAAAAATACGAAAATGAATACTGAAACAAACAACTATTTACCTTTACTTTTAATGAATACTAATATATACAATTACAATCAAATTTAGGATTTTTACATTGGCACTTGGAACAGAATAAATAAAAAATGTTTATAGAGAAGCAATCATAATATTACACATACCTCAAATGAAATATTCCCATGAGTGGGTAGGCAGTGATTTACCAGTAGCCTCAAAACTTTTTAACAAAAAAAAAAAGAATGCCCCCACAAATTCAAAGATGCACATAGATATCTGTTATAAATTATCCAAGTAGCCATTCTCGCAGAAAAAAAAAGTGTACCAGGCTCACGCACTGTCGCAGATCGTTCGCTCTGCTTTCAACGGGTCTTCCTTTTTGCCCGCAAAAACTCCAAAAAAGGGTCCCACCAAAACCGACCGGTTCTTTTTGGACCTGGCCGTGTGACCGGGAGGGGTTATCTACCATTCCTGGATTCATACAAAAAATAAAGGAAATACCCCTTACCCACACACAACAGGATAATTACCAGTCACAATACACTTTAAGCCGTAGGTCCTGGCCTAATATCACTTTAGGGGTTTGGACGTAAGGCTGATAACACTATCAAACAAAACATCTACTGTCGAGAAATGTGCCAGTTGGTAGGCAGCCTTGTCTCACCAGGAGCTGTTGCGCCACTGATAAACATACAGGTGAATTTAATAAAAGCGTATTAAAAAGGAAAATTCGATCATTGTCATGATGGCGGCATTGGTGTAGTCATTACTTTCAGAAACAAGAGACTGAATGGAGATTGTGACAATATGTATAAAAGCTTCTCGAATCGATGGTCTGGCTACCAGTAGAGAGTTTTCCCCAGGTATTCTCTCATACGACACATAAATGCGGGACAGTTAACCCTGAAAGTCCTCGCATCATTATCAGTCGGTGGGGTGCGTGTCCTGAATGACCGAGTGTCTGGCCCTCGGTGACACAGATTCTGGGTTCCAGTCACGGCGAAACCGTGTAGTGGTTTGGAATTCACTTAAAGCCCCATAATACGTCATGTATAACTGTAGACATATATGACTGTAGCCATACGTCCGCTCTAATATGACTGTAGAGCGTCACAGATCCCAGTTAGACGTCTCAACCACATCATTCCCAAACTGTACAGAGGGGCAATTCAGCTCTAGGTACAGTGATGTGGTGGTAGTAGCAGTAGAAGATGGGGTGCTCTAAGATACATAGTGCACATGAGGCCCACAAAATGTTTACTTGTGAACAAATTTAACAAATGAACAAATTTATACTTGTAAATTGATAAAAAGTGATGAAAAGTTTAATTAAAAATTTGTTCTTATTTATATGTAAATAAATGACTCTTTTTTAGATATTTATACTTTATTATCTAACAATTCCCCTTTTACATTCAATTCCAAGTAAATTTTACTTTTAAATTAAAACTTTCTTTCTTATTAAGGTAATTAGCCTTATTTGATCTTAAGATATTCATAAAAATTTTTACATATTCAGATCGAAAAAAAAAAATATAAAAAAACATTTTCGTATTGCATGTCAAACTTTAAAAAAAAAAATCTTGAACATAAAAATGTAATACTTTTAAAGAGCAATAAATGCACGAATAACCAAATCTGTTAAACAACGAGCATGTTTCTTAACAGAAATAGCACGTAAATCAAAACTGCCGAAACACACTGTTAATTGTCACAATCTATTGTACGACTATTGTAGCATCCATGTTTCAGGCGACAATCGGAAGTCACTGGTATACGCTATTATTTATGTGACACAAACAATCGATAGCCATTATCTCCCTGCATGAAATTGTGAAATATCGAAATTGCCGCTTGAATAATTCCATCATTCGAGTTTTAGCCCTCGGTGAACCAAGGATGGAATTCATATGAATAAATGATAAATATTTGACAGTGAAATCCCGATTGTCCCCAAAATGTGATTTTGTGTGCGATCAATATTAACTTCCCCGCAGATGACATCCTTTTAAGACACTGATGCCATGCAGCAATTAATATAATATTAATGCGTATTTAATGGGGTACCATTTCTGAGAATAATGGAATCTATTTTACAGCCCCAAGTTATTTGGATAGGTAGAAGCCCTAAACTATATAATCGTCATTATCGCAGAATGTATATGTTTTAAAATAACGTTTATTTGCAATGGATAAATGCTTAATATCTTTATAAGATTGAAGATAAGTTTTATTTAAACAATCACTGCCAAAAATAACAAATGTTTATCTGGTATCGAGATTAATGTTAAATGAATATAGCTATAGGTAATCAATATTTAAGCAAGCAATATTTCAAACTTTCACAGAATTGCAATTTCTGTGTTTATTACGCCACTGATAATGATGAACAAATTATTATTTTTAAATTTAATATAGAAATGCAATTCAGAAAATTATAGGATAAAACATAGAAATGCTAATAATGTTGTAAATAAATCATCATTATCAGTGGCGCAACAATCTGTTGGTCAATTATCTGCCTGTTGGAGATTTCGAGATTAAATGATTTTTTTTTTTTACGGAGTAGGGATGTCAGCCCTACGTTCAACGTTCTACGGTCATATTAGACCAGGATCTGCAGTTTAAAGTGGATTCCGAACCACTAAAAACAGCCATGGCACTGTCGAGACTCGCACCCGAAACATGTGGCACCGAGCGCCAGATTGTTTAGTCACTCAGTCGACAGGTCCCGTTTCTTTTGTTAGATATTTATAATTTATGATGTAACAACTCAGATTTTACGTTTTAATTAAATAAAGGACGCTCCTTCTTTTTAAGGAAATTATCTTCATTTGTGTTACATATCGTTAGATAATAATAAACAATATTTATATATCATGCTTGAAAAAAAAAACCGAATAAAAAATTTTTTTCGTATTGCATGCCAAACTTCATAAAAAAGAATCTTAGACATAAAAATGAAAAACTTTAAGGAGCTCAATAAATGCAGGTATCCCTAAATCCATTAAACAAAAGAGCATGCGTCTTTATGTTTGAAACCTGGCGGTGGCATGGATGTTTGTTAGTGGTCCGGAATCTAGTTTAAGCTTATTAAACCGGGACCTATAGTTAAAAGTGTAGACAAAAGGGACCATAGGACGATAAACTCAACCCCATTTGTGTGAATATATCGAAAAAAAAACTAGGAACAATATTCACATATCCAGATAAAAAAAAATAAAAAACATAGTTTCATATGGTACGACAAACTAAAAAAATATCTAAAAGAGAAAATGTATACTTTTAAAGAGCAATAAAAGCACGATTCCCCAAATCTGTTAAACACCGAGCATGCAGCTTTTACAGAAATAAATGCGTAAATCACAATAAAGCCATAACAGCAGAAACAAACTGTTAGTTGTCACAGTCATGAAACAGGTTATTGTAGCATCTATGCTTAAGGCGACAATCGGAAGTCACTGGTAAACGCTATTATTTATGTTTAAAACAATCGATAGCCATTATCTCCCTCCATGAAATTGTGAAATATCGAAATTGCCGCTTGAATAATTTCATTTTCGAGTTTTAGCCCTCGGTGAATCAAGGATGGGATTAATATGAATAAATGATTAATATTTGACAGTGAAATCCCGATTGTCCTCAAAATGTGATTTTTGTGTGCGATCAATATTAACTTCCCCCGCAGATGCCATCCTTTTAAGACACTGATGCCATGCAGCAATTAATATAATATTAATGCGTATTTAATGGGCTACCATTTCTGAGAATAATGGAATCAATTTTACAGCCCCAAGTTATTTGGATAGGTAGAAGCCCTAAACTATATAATCGTCATTATCGCAGAATGTATATGTTTAAAAAAAACGTTTATTTGCAATGGATAAATGCTTAATATCTTTATAAGATTGAAGATAAGTTTTATTTAAACAATCACTGCCTACAATAGCAAATGTTTATCTGGTATCGCGATTAATGTAAAAATAAATATTGCTATTGTAATCAATATTTAAGCAAGCAATATTTCAAACTTAACAGTTTTGAAGTTACAGTGTTTAACACTTATTTATAATTCAAAATTTAACTTAAATTTTTAATTTGTAATTCAAGAAATTCAAATCAGAAAATTATAAGATAAAACATAGAAATGCTAAAAATATTGAAACTAAAACCATCATTATCAGTTTCGCAATAATTTCGTGTTGGATCAAGGCCATCTGCCTGTTGGGAGATTTCGAGAAATTCAAATGTTTTTTCTTTTCTTAGGGAGTAACGTTGTCAGGCCTACGTTCAATGTTCTACGGGCATATTAGACCGGAATCTACAGTTTAAAGTGGATTCCGAACCATTTACAAAACATCAATTCAGACTCAAACCCGAAACATGTTCCCGAGCACCAAATTGCTAGTCACTCAGTCGTCAAGACCGTTTCTTTTATTAGATATTCATAATTTATGATGTGACAACTCAAATTTTATTTTGTAATTAAATAAAGAACGTTCCTTCCTTTAAGGAAATTATCTTCATTTGTGTTACATATGTGATAACGTAAACAATATTTGTATATACTCTTGAAAATTATAAAAAAAATCCCTTTGGTATTACTTAAACATAAAAAAAGAATCTTAGAAAAAATGAAAACTTTTAAAGAACCATTTAAATAATTTTGTTTTATTGATTTGTTATGAATTAAATTGCTGTGTTATATTTTTTATATATTATCTACTTTAAAATTACATGATACAGTAATATGTTTTCCGCAACAAACTTTTCAATAATGTAATATAAATAAAAGTTTATGAATAGTGTCTAAAAAGGAATATTTTCAAAATTCAGAAAAGTTAAAAAAATTCTTAAAATAACATACAATTTTTCTTATAGGTAATTAATGTTTATTAAAAATTTTATTGTATTCAATTGATTTCATTCGATTTTTAAATGTCTAAGGATTTGCACAATAGACTTATTTATATAAATAATCTTCCTGATTATATTCAACGTCTCTTTTTCTCATTTTAAACTTTTTAGTGTTGCAAATTCCCTGCAAAACTTTTTCCCCGAAGAAACACTCTTTTAAGTTAAGATAAATCATTTTAATGAAATAATCTTATTTATTGTTTGTTATACATTAATTGCTGTGCTGTACTTTTAGAATTATGGAATCGTTCTTTTTTACAGTAAACATTTTAATAAAAGTTTATTGTGATTTTAAACGAATAACTCATTATCCAGATTAGATTTGTAAAAATATATTATTTTATTGAATTATATGCATTAAACTTTATTTAGATTTTTACATCATTTATTTAACAGTAATATACAGTAATCTGATTTCTAAAAATTTTTCAATAATCTAAGAAAGATAAATATTTTGAAAACACCTAATAAAGCATATTTTCAAAATCCAATATTTCAAATTTCTTAAAATATCATTAAAACTTTTTTTCATAGGCGAATAATGTTTGTTAAAAATAAATGGTAAAATATTCAATTGTTATCATCGATTTATTAAATGTCAAAAAATTTAGGATAAAACATAGACTTGCCAAAATTTTATATCTCGATCTTCAATAATGAAATATAATACTTTAAATAGGTACTATGCTCACTGACTTTAGAGAGCCAAACAAAATTACTTCCACCGACTGAATCTTAACGATAACGAAAAAAATAGTTGGGAACAGATTTCACTTATTCACGATATCCTGGCACACTTAAATATTTTTTCTTCAGAAGAAGCTATCGTCAAGTGAAATATTCTCAATAATTTTAAATTTCTGTACCGATGGAATAAATATATTATTTTTTTAGGTAACCTGCCGAAAGTCTTTTGCAAAAAAACAAAAAAGTTACTGTATATTTTTCAAAAGTGAGTTGCTCAAGAATTGATTTGTAGTCCTTAAAAGGTAATTCTTGGCAACTTACAACGCCTTTTTAAAAGGTTAACAAAATATCTTCATGGAGGTAATTTTATCGTATTTCAGGTACCTCACGCGATGCTATTTTAGCCAGCAGTGCATCTTTAAAAGTTTGAAAATAAACTGTATTTGCTGTATTCAGATGCAGTAACTTTTTTTATATTTGACTACACTTTTAATTAAATAAAGAAATAATTTTGTTTTAAAGTGTTTCGTTTAAATTAAAAATTTAGTAATTTAATTTTTTGCAATTATATGAATTAAATTCATTAAGTGATGTTTAATAATATAATTTCTAGGGAAAGAATATTCTTTGAATGTTTCTCAATATAATTCTTTTGATTGCTATAGAGGATGATTCTTTTGCAATTATTCATTAATTGTTAAAATACATTACTTTTTTTTTCTTGATTAATTACTTTAAACAAATTTAGTTTTAATGATTATTACAAAAATTATTTAGGTTACAGCAAAAAATGAAAATTTTATTTTTATATAACTTTTTTTAAACTAATTTCAAGTTTTTGCTAAATAAAGTTAACTGTGTTTCAAAAATTTTACATACAATTTATGATTATATTAGGTATAAAAAAAATTATATAAATATTTGTTCGAAATTTATGAAAAGGGACAGTGGCTTTAAATTAATATGGCTTTATGCATGTTAGTCAAGTCTCTGACTGACAAGTAATATTCGAATAAAAACCATAAATATTTTACCCCCAACATAGTCTTCGTCTAGTTTGCATGTATTCTGTTTTTGTTCATTTTGTAGCAAAAGAAAAACATTTCAGTGGATCAACTTTGGTTCTTTGCTACCACTTATAATCATTTTCTGAAGGGTACATGCACTTTTCTGGCAAACTTCTCGTAGCAACAGAAGAAAATACAAAGTTCCCGATGATAGACAATCCAGTTATTTCCGATTACATTAGTAGTTTCAGTTATAGTTATACACGACGTCAAGTTATACATAAAAATTATATACGACCAGATATCTAGTTATATTTCACGCATACACGACGTAGAAATGGGTTTTCTAATTCAGTAAATTATTGAAAATATGAATATGTATTGTGTTTAATAAATTTCATTTGCACACTTTTAAGTTATTTCTTTGTTTCTCTATTTCAACCTATCAATTGAACTTTCAGTCCCAGTTAACCTATATAATTTTTTTTTCCTTTTTACGTGCATAAAAATCTTTCACAATTTTTCTTTTGTCTTTTGTCTCATTTATTTGAATGTTAAGATTTATCAAACCTCTGTATAAAAACATTCACATCAATGTATCTATAAATGTTACAATGCCATCATTTAGTGTCATCATTGTTACTTCATTGTAACTGAATGTTAAGATTTATCAAACATCTGTATGAAAACATTTTCTTCATTGTATCTATGAATTTTACTGTATTATTATTGTTATTTTCTTGTACTTGATTGTTAAGACTTATCAAACCTCTGTATAAACTCATGCATTTCATTGTATCTATGAATGTTACATTGTCATCATTTAGTGTTATCATTGTATTTGAATATTAAGATTTATCAAACTTCTGTATAAAATCATTGACTTCATTGTATCTATGAATTGTCAGTTTGTCAATTGTCATTGTCATCATTTAGTGCCATCATCGTTACTTCCTTGTACTTGGATGTTAAGATTTAACAAACCTGTGTATAAAATCAATTACTTCATTGTAACTATGAATGTTATAGTATCATCATTGTTATTTAATTGTAATTAAATGTTAAGATTTATTAAACCTGTGCATAGAAACAGTTATTTCATTGAATCTATGCACAAAAACTAATTAGTTTTCATTGATTTTTTTAATCTTAAAATAAACTTTATATATCCATATCATACTTTTACCGTAATTGTAAAATATTTAAAAAATGTGTGCTTTTAAAAATACATATTTACAAAAATCAAAATGCTTTCATCCAAAAGATATTAAAAATGATATTCTCATTTTGAGTTAAAGGTTTATTTCCCCAACACAATGTACAGAAATATTGGATGAGATATTTCGAATGTCTATTTTCCTTCGTTTGATTACTTCGGAAGATGAATAAATGGAAAGACCCAGAAGCTTCATATCGCATTTACACCGCCGCATGCTGAATGAAATGGTCCCAAAATAACTTTGAAAATAAAATTGTCGAAACTTATACTAAAGTAGGGAGAAGGCGAAACTGTGAAAACTCGTTCTGCTTGCTCAAATTTGGAAGAATTTCGCGCACTTTTATATCACGGTTTGGGCAAAGTAGTTTATCCGGGAGAAATGAGAAATACCTATGCGGAAGGATGGAATTTATTTTATTTTATTTTTAAATGGAAAAAAGAAAAATTTCCACCATATTGATTGTGACAAAGAGTTTCTGATTTTCTGCTGGTCTTTTTTCCATTTTTCTTGGAGGGAAAATGTCGGAATTTATCATCCACCATACAGGCGGCAAATGGTTTTTTCTCCTACTAAAAGACGTTAAGGTTTTTATTATTCGAAAAGAGATGGAATTCTCGAGAGGATAAGTTCTTTATCTTTCTTTTGTCTATTTTTTTCGTTGGTTTTGACTCAATATTCTTTTTGTTTTCTCTTTCCTTCAAAAAAGAAGATCATCGTTTTATATGCTGATTCAAGCAGTTCCACCTATCGGAAGCAGCCATTCGACCCATTTCCAAAGAGATGCCTTCTTCAATGAAATTTAATTTTTCCGACGACACGCTGGAAAAATTAAGCTTTATTGAATGATACGGCTCTTTTGAAGCGTATTAATGTAAGTAGAATGATATTGATTCGGGAGTAAAATTGAAGGATCCAGAATCTAATTTGCAAACATCAAATCATATATTTTGTATTTTGGCTTTCAATAATGGTCTCTTTCCATCAAAAAATGCTTCTTCATTTCTTTGATCCAAATCACAGTAAAAAAATTTATAAATATTAAAAGAACATTTTTAATTTTATGGGAGTTTATGTATAAATGCCAATATATAGAAATAACATAAAATAAATTAAATATATCTTATTATTAGTAAATATTTTTTTTAGAAATTAGGTATATAAATGTGAAAAGAAATGCTTCAACTAAATGTATTACTTAATTTTTTTTTCAAATACTTTTAAAAAATATCGTACACAATATCTAAAACTTAACATCAAAAATAGTGAATGTATTTAAGAGAAAAGTACCTTTCGATATTTCACAATTCGTACAGTTCGATATTTCACAATTTCATGCAGGGAGATAATGGCTATCGATTGTTTGTGTTACATAAATAATAGCGTATACCAGTGACTTCCGATTATCGCCTAGAGCATGGATGCTACAATAGCCGTTTCATGACTGTGACAACTAACAGTTTGTTTCGGCTGTTATGGCTTTATTTTGATTTACGTGTTATTTCTGTAAAGAAGCATGCTCGGTGTTTAACAGATTTGGGGAATCGTGCATTTATTGCCTATAAAAGTTTTCATTTTTATCTCTAAGATTATTTCTTAAGTTTGGCGAGCAGTACCAAAATTTTTTTATTATTTTTTTTTTTTCATGCAGTATATACAAATATTGTTTACGGTTCTTACGATATGTAACACAAATGAAGATAATTTCCTTAAAGGAAGGAACGTTCTTTATTTAATTAAAAAATAAAATTTGAGTTATTACATCATAAATTATGAATATCTAATAAAAGAAACGGTCCTGCCGACTGAGTGACTAGCAATCTGGTGCTCGGGGTCACATGTTTCGGGTTCGAGTCTGAATGAATCTTTAATGAAATTTTAATTTAAATAAAAATGATAAATCCTTTACACACCATCACAGTGATTTAACTTCTCATGCTATACTTTTTTGTAGCAGTAAATTTATAAATGCTTAAGCAATAAAGAATATTTAAAATCTAACAGTGAAACTATACTAAATAATTATTTACTATAAATTAAAGTTTAAATAGGCAATTTTAATATTTATAAATAATTAATTTATATATTTAAAATTGTTTGGTAGACTCACGTCTGTTATGGACTTCTTGACATTGAGGTGGGTACTGACGACAAACTTTTACTAGTAGGAATTTGTTATAATATACCTATTATTTCTGAATTGGTCCTTGAATTCAATGATAAAGTGTAAACTAATGAAGAGTTAATTTTTTCATGTCAATACAGTGACTTGGCTACTGTATTTGAATTTGCAATTAGTATGATTAATTAAATAGACGCAGTTAGAAGCAAGTTTTAAAATTTAGTAATTTTACTTGATTATATTATTTGAAGTCTAAGTTATTCTATACGTTATAATATCAGATGCTACATTTATTTTAATAATTCATTGGCTTACTATTTCAAAATAATAATGTGTATATTCCATCACTATATGATGCGTATAACTTAAATATACCTCGTTTACACATTGATATCTTTAAAAATAACTTATCATTCTTATATTTTTAAATATTAATGTAGAGCCGTGTAGAAGATATTAATTACTAGCTTCATTACTTACTCATTCGTTAAAACTAGGCAGCGAACAGATTATTTTCCTTGATTTACATGCATGATCATTAATTCCCTTTACAGATTCATGAGCATGCTTATGTTTAAATAAGTGAATATACTAACCTGTTTAATGTATATTTTTTTTGTCATTATACCGTGTTTATCATTATACTTCTGTGAGATTGCAGTTTTGATGAAGGAAAGATGCCATATCTCTCCTCTTGCTATCATTTCAGAAAACAAAAAAAAATATATAAGAACAGAAAAATACATTTAAATATCTTAAGATGATTAATTAAATAAATTAAGATATGTTATTTATTTGGAACTGGATACTGGAAGACTACTTTGCATTGAATTATTTAGCATAATATTATATATTAATTTTATACTGAATTGCTGACATTTTAGAGGTAAAGAACCATATCTCTTGGCAGCGAATCTCATATTAAAGACTTTTTTGTATTAATTTAGAGTTTTACTGTTATGTTTATAAAATGCTTGTATTTATCTACGAAATATGAATATTAAATATTAATATTGAAACCCGTAACTGTGCTCCACCCTACGCATTACAAGATCGCCCTTGTGGCGTTCAGAAGAAATGCTGAGTAGGCATCGAGGCCCTCACCCGAAAAGACGTACGGCGCAACCGGCGCTGCTACCTCAGAGACGTTTTGTTTACAGTCTCTCATCCCCGAGAGAAAATATAGTTAACACAATCATGTGCATAAGTCGGCCTACAAACTCTATTCCTGAGAGGAAGTATATATCCTCAGTATATTTCCCTGAGTATAGGAAGTATATCTCATTCATCTAATGGGAACCTGATTAACTTGATTTTCGGCTTAGAAGTGGAATCATTCCACGAATCTTTAATTGTACACTGGCGTGCAAAACTTAAGCAACAATGTAAAAATTTGGCAGATAGCTACGAAATTGCAGAAAAGGAGGTCTGGAGATCAGTACAATGAACACGTAAGTCAGTAGAAACGTCATGCGTATGAAAATATCAGGAACGAAACGTCAGAGGCGACGTGAGCGTACGCAAAACGCGTGATGTCGGCGCGCGCAGCTCACCAGTAGAATAAAAGGAAGGACGGAGACGCAATTCAACATATTCGTTGCAAGTGCCAGTGAGTCAGTTCGTGAAATATGGCTAGGATAAATCACCTGAACGACTTCACACGTGGAAGAATGATCGGAAAGCTCGAGGAGGGGCGTACTGTCACCAATGTAGCTGCAGAGTTCGGAATCAACAAAAGTGTCGTTTCGCGCACTTGGAAAGCGTTCCAAACCACAGGTACAGCTGTTAGAAAGGTTGGTGGTGGCCGACCGAGGAAGACAACTGCAGGGGATGACGGATATATCGTCCTGCAGGCGAAAAGCGGCTGACAGCAGTCAGCAAGCGCCGTTGCTCAGCAACTCTGTACAGCAACGGGGCGACAAGTGTCGCAGTTTACTGTGGCCAGGCGCCTTCACAAAGTGAGCCTATTCGCCCGCCGTCCTGAATGCTGCCACCCGTTGAAAGTTGGCAACCATTTACAGTGGTGCAGCGAGCACAAAAACTGGACAACTGATCAATGGAGTCGGGCCCTCTTTACGGATGAGAGTCGGTTCTGTATCAGAAGCGATTCTCGGCGCGTTTTGATTTGGAGTGAGGTCGGGACCCGGTTTCATTCCGGTAACGTCAAGGAAAGACACCGTTATAATGGTTCTGGAGTTCTTGTCTGTTGAGGCATTTTGCTGAACGGGCGAACTGAGCTCCACGTTTTCGACAGAGGGTCTCTAACCGGGGATAGCTATTGTGAGGAGGTACTCCTTCCCCATTTGCGTCTGTTCCGAGGTGTCATTGGCCCAGGCTTCATTTTTATGTATGACAATGCAAGGCCACATCGGACTCTTGCTGTTGAGGACCTATTGGAAAGTGAAGATATCACTCGAATGGATTGGCCAGCTTACTCCCAGATTTAAATCCCATCGAACATGTGTGGGATGCTTTATGGAGAGGCATTGCAGCACGCTTACATCCTCCGCATAACACCCAACAACTCAAACAGATGCTGATTGAGGAATGGGCACTCTTACCGCAAGAAATGTTGCACCATCTGGTTCTGAGTAAGCGGAGACGGTGCGAAGCAACCATTGCAGTGAGGGGAAAGCATATATCATATTAAGGAACATCTGCTTGTTATTCTTCCTCTTGGACAGACAATCATAAATCACGATACTATGCGTTTAATAAAGCTTGTTTTTGTTTAATTCCATACCGTATGCATTGTATTCCTTTTCTACGCCGATGCTTTCGTCATCCGTTTTCTCGTGGAGTTAATGCAAAAACCTACCTGTTCCTTAAGTTTTGCACAGCAATGTATATCTTTAAATGCGTTACCTGTTGTGCGTTAAATTTTGTTTGTAGTTAATTGTGGGATTATGTCGTGTTAGCGTGCTTGTAAATACAACTTAACTTGTGTCTCAGCACAACCACACCCAGATCCAGTTGCACAAATAAACGACAACCACGACAAACCTAAATATTAAAAAGTTAAAAAGTAAATGTTATAAATATTAAGCTAGATATTTAAATTGAAATATTTAATTTAATTTAAATATTTAAATATTTTTTAAATGAATGAAATTTTATTTAACAAATTTAGTTTTTATGAATGAGAATAATTTGAATCTCATTTGAATGTGAATTTTTTTACCGTACTCTATAAAAAATGATAAATTAAAGGTATTATAGGATGCAGTCTAGGAAAAACAACATTAGATAACTTACTTATTCTTAGATTACTTACTTTATTCTCACATTATTTACGTATAAAATTCAGTTAAAGTTAAAAATTAAATATTATAATATATATTAAAATAAATATTTAAAGTTAATTTACTTAATCTTTAAAAATGAATTAAATGTTATTTTACAAATTAATTTTTATTTTTTCAATGAGAATAATTTGAAAATGATGCATTAAAATCTTTGTAGAATGCAGTCTTGGAAAAAATCAACATTAGTTGATGATACCTTATGCTTACATATACGTGATAACAAATTGGATTAAATTAAAATTAAAAATTAAATATTCTAATATATATTAAATTAAATATTTAAAGTTAATTTATTTAATTTTAAAATTGATTAAAATTTTATTTTACCAACTTAATTTTTATTTTTTGAATGAGAATAATTCGAATTTTTTCACCCATGCTATTTAAAAAATGATACATTAATGGCCTTGTATGATTTAGTCTAGGAAAAAACATTAGATAATGATACATTATTCGTACATATATTTGATAAGAAACTGGATTCAAATAAATTCAGTTGTATATCCACATTCATTTTTTTTTTTTATAATGTTTATGGGCACAACACTTTGTTGTCTAGTATTACGCTATTCGGAAAAACGTTATCTTCTTTTAAACTTAAATCAAATACGTAGAATTTTATTCATCTATAAAATCCTGTAAAATCGCCCTTTTCTTCGAAATTTAAGAAACTATTTTCAAAGTTATATATACTGTAATTTTGAGTTATAAAGTAGTTATATTACTGTCTAGACAAAAGTAATCTTGCCGATTTATTCCGGTATTTTCTAAATAAAATGTTTAGTATGAAATGTAGTTGAATGAATCATGTTTTGAATGTGTGTTTTAACAGTTTTCCGCAATGATTGTACTGTATTTTCGCAATATTTTGGAACAATATAAGAGGTTTGGTAAAAGTGAAGCAGAATTTTGTGAAAAAGGCATATCTCAGTAATGTATGTCCTTGAATCACCATTCATATTTTATTTTTATTTTACAATAATACAGTTTATTTAAGAATAAAATTCAATTACTAAGCAAAACTATGTAACACCATATTTTTAAAATGCAGTTCTTTATGCTGGGTCTGATGGCCGAGTGACTAGCTGTGTGGCGGTCGGTGGCACAGGTTTCTTGTTCGATACCGATGGTGCCATGTATGTTTGTAGTGGATCGGAATCCATATTTAAACAATAGGTAACTTTCTAATATGACTGTAGAGCTTTGGGCGTAAGGCTGACAACAATACCTCTTAAAAACAAAGCATCTGCCAGTAGGTAGACGGCCTGGTCCAACATAATGCTGTTGCGCCACTGTTGATAATGATTTCTTTATGATTGCATTTATATTTCTCACAATTATTGCAGCACTTTTTCATTATTTATTTATTATTGATGAGTTGATTTATTGCATTTCGCTATAAATTTGGCAGATTTTAACAAATCGAATTACAGCCAGCCTGTCATGTTTTACTCATATAGGGCATGGTGGCCGAGTGGCTAGCGTTCTAGGGTTCGGTAATACAGGTTTATGGTTCCAGTCCCGGCGGTGCAATGGATGCTTGTAGTGGTTCAGAATCCACTTTAAACAGTAAAACCCCGGTCTAATATGATCGTAATGAATTGTGGCTGTAGTGTTACTCGCGTCCGTGGCATATCTTCATGTTACGCATGACCCCTGTGTAGTGCTAAATTAGTAACAGCGGTGCAGCCCCTGCTTATGACATAAAAATAAGTCTCTGCATTACCAGCGCCATTAGAAAAAAATGTTTTACTTATGCTAGAAGAAAAAAGAAAAACTATTGCAAAATTGCCATGTAAAAAAGAAAAAAAATGGTGGAAATTCCACCGTAGTGATTGTTTAAAGGAATTAATTTCATTTTTATTATATTTGAAAGTAACAGAAAAATATCTACACTGCCAGCGCTAAAATAAATGCGTTAATTAATCAGTATTTTGAAAATCATCAGGGAGCTGATGGACGAATGACGAGCTCTCTGACGGGCTCGACTACCGGCTGTGCTTTAGATGTTTGTAATGGTTCGGAATCTACTTTAAACCGTAAGTCTCGGTCTAATATGACTGTAGGGTGTTGGGTCTGACAATTCTACCCCGTAGAAACGAAATACGCCTCCTACCTCGAAATCTGCCAATATGCAGATCTCCTTAGCCCACGTAGGCTGTTGTGCTAATAAAGAAGACTAAATAATCATCAAAAATATTTCATACAAAAATTTATATTGTTTCTTGGTTTCAATGAATGATTGCAGGCTGATTCATGTGCCAGTGGCAAAGTTCGCACCCGCCACACAAGAGAACTGAAGTTCAAATCCGATTGTGGCATTGCCGTAGTAGCTACTTACAGAAACAAAGAAACTCTAACGAGATTGGGACAATATGTATAAAATCATCTGGCTTCGATGGTCTGGCTACCTTTTGGAAGTTTTTTCAGGTATTATCCCATACGACATATAAATGCGGAAAAGTTAACACTGTACTTCCTTTCCTCATCATTATTATGTTGGGTGTTCTTGAGATACGTACGTGCACATGAGGATCACAGACGTTCAACAGACAGAATTTATGCATGTATATTAAAGAGAAAATGAAATAAATATTTTTTTCTTCTCATACGTAAATAAACGTGTCTTTTATTACATATTTATAATTTATATAATAACTCAAATTTTACTTTTTTTAATTAAAAAAAAACTTTCTATCTTATAAAGGTAATTATCCTCATTTTTGTGTAGTGCCCTAATGGCCAGTTGCCTGCAGCTTTGGCCTTTAGAACCACAGGCTTCATTTTAGAATCCTCGTTCTGACATGGGTATTTGTTATCTGCTCGGAATCAACGTTAAACTGTAAGTCACGGTTTAATTAGCCTAAAGTATAAACAAAATGACCGTAGAGTTAAAAACCATCAATTAATATAAACACTTCCTTAGTGTTATATAAATTAAAAAAAAAACCGGAAAAGTATATACCTTACATATATTAAAAAAATCCGAAACAATATTCACATATCCAGCTAAAAAAAAAACTAAGAAAAACAGTTTCATATTGCACGACCAACTAAAAAAGAATGTTAAACACAAAAATGTATACTCTTAAAAAGCAAGAAATGCACGAATCACCAAATCTGTTAAACAACGAGCATGTTTCTTTTACAGACATAACACGTAAATCAAAATACTGCCATAACAGCTGAAACAAAGTGTTAGTTGTCACAGTCATGAGAACGTCTATTGAAGCATCCATGCTTACGGCGACAATCGGAAGTCACTGGTAAACGCTATTATTTATGTGACACAAACAATCGATGGCCATTATCTCCCTCCATGAAATTGTGAAATATCGAAATTGCCGCTTGAATAATTCCATCATTTCAGTTTTAGCCCTCGGAGAACCAAGGATGAGATTAATATGAATAAATGATAAATATTTGACAGTGAAATCCCGATTGTCCCCAAAATGTGATTTTGTGTGCGATCAATATCAACTTCCCCACAGACGACATCCTTTTAAGACACTGATGCCATGCAGCAATTAATATAATATTAATGCGTATTTAATGGGGTTCGATTTCTGAGAATAATGGAATCTATTTTACAGCCCCAAGTTATTTGGATAGGTAGAAGCCCTAAACTATATAATCGTTATTATCGCAGAATGTATATGTTTAAAATAACGTTTACATGCTATGGATAAATACTTAATATCTTTATAAGATTACAAGATAAGTTTTATTTAAACAATCACTGCCTACAGTAACAAATGTTTACCTGATATCGCGTTTAATGTTAAATGCATTTTGTTATAGTAATCAATATTTAAGCATGCAATATTTTATAACTCTCACAGTTTTGAAATTTCAGTGTTTATTACTTATTAATAATTTATATTTAACTTAAATTTTTCATTTGTAATTCTAATTCAAGAAATACAATTCAGAATTTATAGGATAAATGTAAAATATTGAAATGAATCATCATTATGATGACTGAGTAACTAGCGCTCATCTGCGCTTGATCGAAACAGGATATGTCTCGGGTTCTTTTAAGTCGGGGTGTCAGTTCCATGGCTAAAAAAGTTTTTAGAGGTTCGGACGGTCCACTTTCCGAAACAATACAAACAACCATATCACCGCCGGGACTCGAACGCGAAATCGCAGAGAGTTAGCGCCGGAGTATTGTTTAGTCACTCCAAATTCGTTGCTTTCCTTTTATTCAAGATATTTAAGTTATGGTAAATAACTCAAATTGGGTACTTTTTAAATAAAAACTGACTTTCGTTCTTTTAAGGAAATTATCTTTATTTGTGTGACATATTTTAAGATTTAATCATAAAAAATATTCACATATATCCAACAGCTGAAAAAAAAAAGTAATAAAAAAA
Organism: Caerostris extrusa; assembly: GCA_021605095.1. Classification (NCBI taxonomy): domain Eukaryota; kingdom Metazoa; phylum Arthropoda; class Arachnida; order Araneae; family Araneidae; genus Caerostris; species Caerostris extrusa. Next base: position 90,615 of record BPLR01018651.1, read on the forward strand.
TTTTCGTATTGCATGTCAAACTTAAAAAGAATCTTAAACATAAAAATGTATATTTTTAAAGAGCAATAAATGCATGAATCAAATATGTTAAACACCAGCACGTTTCGTTTTGCAGTAATAACACGTAAATCAAAATAAAGCCATAACAGCCGAAACAAACTGTTAGCTGTCACAGTCATGAAACGGTTATTGTACCATCAATGCCCAAGGCGACAATCGGAAGTCACTGGTATACGCTATTATTTATGTGACACAAACAATCGATAGCCATTATCTCCCTCCATGAAATTGTGAAATACCGAAATTGCCGCTTCAATAATTCCATCATTCGAGTTTTAGCCCTGGGTGAACCAAGGATGGGATTAATATGAATAAATGATAAATATTTGACAGTGAAATCCCGATTGTCCTCAAAATGTGATTTTGTGTGCGATCAATATCAACTTCCTCCACAGACGACATAATTTTAAGACACTGATGCCATGCAGTAATTACTATAATATTAATGCGTATTTAATGGGGTACCATTTCTGAGAATAATGGAATCTATTTTACAGCCCCAAGTTATTTGGATACGTAGAAGCCCTAAACTATATAATCGTCATTATCGCAGAATGTATATGTTTAAAATAACGTTTACTTGCTATGGTTAAATACTTAATATCTTTATGAGATTAGAAGATATGTTTATTTAAACAATCACTGCCTACAGTAACAAATGTTTACCCGATATCGCGATTAATGCTAAATGCAATAGTAATCATTATTTAAGCAAGCAATATTTCAAACTCACAGTTTTGAAATATCTGTATTTATTACTGATTTATAATTTATTTTACCTAAATTTTTAATTGCTAATTTAAGAAATGCAATTCAGAAAATTATTGGATAAAGCACAGATATGTTAAAAATATTTAAACTAAAACTATGCAATTTAGTGATCAAAATATAGTGTCAGACGGGGTAAATGTAAAACAGAATTATAAATTTCACTTTCCCACATTTTAATGCAAACAATTGTCACTTTTCCGTATAATTTATCAACTTTGCTTGTCATTTCAGTATCGATTAATCTACTCTTACTTGTCTGTTGGCAATAACTCCACAACTTTACAATAACCTCTAGGATAAAAGTGTAATGCAAACAATGTGTCCAATAACTGTTTTTTAATTACGTCAAAAACTGGGTCGCATTGACCATTTACCTGTGAGCAGTCCAATACTAACTAGCTTAGAAGAAGACATGTCATGTGGGCTGCACCGACGAACGCTGCTACTTATTTAGCTCTATACAGGTGGCATGTGTAGCTTGAAGATATGCTACGGTCGCGAGTAACACTAACCCCACAATACTCTACTATCATATTAGACGGATTATTATGATCGTAGAGTAATGTGGGTATAGTGTTATATTATGGGAATACAGTTTTAAAATGGATTTCCAGTCCACTACAAACATCCATGGCACCGCCTGGACCTGAATCCGAGACTTTTTGCACCGAGCGCCAGAGAAATAAGTAAAGCAATATACTTGTTATTTTTCTCTTATAATCGAAATTAATCTTTGAAATTGTACATAGGTTATACATTTCCGTGCACAAGTCGATATTTTTAGAACTTTTTTTAACTTCAGCATTTGATAAAATAATACCATATATTTATTTAAAAATACCAATATATTTAGTTTTAGTTATTAATGGCCGGAATATATGAAATCATTTCTTTTAAAAATTACTATTAACGCCCAACAGCTACAAATGTTTTGTGAATTTGTATTGATTTCGCCATTTTTTAAGCTCCTATAATATATAATTAAAAAAACAATATTTAAGTAATTGTTTAAAAAAGATAAAAATCGTCTCTGAAAAGGTTATGAATGATGTTATGAAGATAAAAAAGATTTAAATATCATTAGAATACCAAACTTGTTATTTTTTTAATTCTTAAAATTTTAATTATTTTTTTTTAAATTAAGAAAAATCCAATTTAAGTTTTTTTTTGTACACTTTTATTGTATTTCTCATTTTTTTTTTTTAATTTGCTTTTTGAATTTCTATCAATTCTAATTATTTTTGGATATGCTTCATTTTTTGTCAAGCACTTGATAAGTAATATTCCTTACATTATATTTTTTGTTTTAAATATTGGAGTATCATTGGTTTTATTTTAAATAAGTCCAAATAAATTAATAGTAAGCTATAGAATAGTAAAAGTACGAGATAATGGAATGGGGTAGGTTATGTAAAAATGATGAATCTAGCATTCATACATTAAAATGAATATATTAAAGTTATTCTAATGTAACATTTGAAATTTTCAAAATGTGTCACTGTAACAGTAACTGTTAAGAATTTATTGTTGTTTTCATGTGATTCTTAGGAACATACCTCAAAATGTTACCTCAAATACATCATGTCCATAAATCAAGGATAATGAAGTTCAGGCAAAGAAAGAGACAGAAGAAAAACAAATTTGACTTATTTGTAAAGTCTATTTATTAAACAAAAGTTAAAGAGCAAAAAAAATGCTATATGTTTGACATAATGAATAAAATTGCGATTTTTACTCCCTGGAGCAAATTTCAAAAAAGAACCTATTTACAAAAAACAGTATAACATGGTTAGTATGATGGTTAATATGGAGTATGTCTCCCGGACGATGCAATACGGGCCTTACAACGCCTAGGCATGCTGAGTATCAAATTATCAATCTGATCTTGGAATATTACACCGCTCATCCAGCAATGCCCTCCGGAAGTTCCGGTTTACAGGTGGGAGGGGGTTGACGGCTGCAATTCGTCGGCCAAGTATATCCAACACATGCTCTATTGGTTCAAATCCGGTGAGTATGCTGGCCAATCCATACGGGTGATATCCTCCAATTGAAGGCATTCGTCTACAATGTTTGCACGGTGAGGACAGGCGTTGTCATCCGTAAACAGAAATTCAGCACCCATGGCGCCCCGAAACAAACGTACATGTTGTTCCAGAATGACATCCCGATAGATGTGGCCTGTCATCGTTACACTCTGAACATGCAGGTCAGTTCTGGAACCAAGAATAATTCTTCCCCAAACGAGCCATCCTGAACCACCGTAACGGTGTCATTCAATGGTGTTCTCATTGGTGGTAACGGGTACCTGGCGCTCTCCATATGAAAGTCCGGCGAGATTCAGACTGCAAACTAAACGTGGACTCTTCGGAAAACATCACACAAGGCCACTGTTGCGGTGTCCACAATGCATGCTTTCTACTCCAGGTTAATCGCAGGCGACAGTGAGTTGCGGTAAGTGGAACACATCTGTCAGGCCTACGAGCATATAGACCAATGTGCCTAAACGTCTGTACACGGTCTGCCTTGAAACTGTCGTACCGGTAGATGAAGAGAGCTGACGAGACAGGTCTGATGCTGTGCTCCCGTCTGTTTCTTTTGGCAGTAACTGCTAAATACCGGTCCTCATTCGGCATTGTAACTCGGGGGCGACCTGTGCTGTAACATCTACTCCCATTACCATCATCTTGGAATCGTTGCCAAAGCCTGGAGAGGACACTCTGGGCGATTCGAAGTTCCTCGGATACATCCAGCTGGGTACGTCCACATTCCAGTCGTCCGATAATTCTACCACGTAAAAAATCATCCAAATGCTTCCTTTGTGCCGTAACTATGCGGTTATTGCACTGAAAGGCTTTTAAAGCGCTTGTGAACAATTTTACTTCTTTGCCACCATTCCTTATATACCCTCTCTTACACTCACGTCATTGTGACGTTCTCCGCGCCATCTGCGGTTTCCTGTAATTTGCATATTCTTCTTCAAGATGTGTGAAAATTCAACAGGTGAAATTTTTTAGAGTTCAATTTTGTGTGATTCTGAATTATCCTTAATTTATGGGCAGGAGTGTGCCTTAAAACACTATTTTGTTCAATTTCTGTGAATGGTATGACAACTAGCAGCCCGTATATCGAAAAAGAGTTTTTTTTTAATAATAACTCAATTCCTAATTGTTCATAATTATATCCGTGTTGATAATTATATCCACAAAGAAATATTTTTGTTTCTAAATACTTTGTTTTAATTAAAAATTTGATAATATTTTTGCAATTATATAAAAATTCAAAGTGCTTTATATTGGTATAAAAAAATTCTTAAAATGTCACTGTTCAGAACGTCTTATAACAGATAATTGCTTTAGTCACTTTATTACTTATTTCTTTATTTTTGAAGTTACTTTAACTATTAATTCCTTAATGATAATAAACATAATATTTATCATTCATACTGTAAAATGAATATATTAGAGTTATTTTTATGTAACAATTGAAAGTTTCGAAATTTTGTCACAGTAGCAATAACTGTATGAGTTTAATTATTATTTTTCAAATGAATTTTGAGCACATACCTCAAAATACCTTAAAACAAAATCTTGTTCAGTTTCTGTGAATGGTATGATAACCAGCAACACTTACTAGTACTCTTTCTGATTATATTCATTATCTCTTTTGATCTTATCTTAAATTTTTAATGTTGTAAAGTCCTTGCGAAACTATTCTGGGAAGAAACATTCTTTTAAAATCAGTGTAGCGCATTTTAATACTTTTATTTTATTGATTTGTTATGAATTAAACTGATGTGTTATATTTTTCATATATTTTGTAACTTTATATGATACAGTAATATGTTCATAGTTTTTCAATAATCTAATAAAAATAAAAGTTCACGAATAGTGTAAAAAAAGCATATTTTCAAAATCCAGAACAATTAAAAAATCTTAAAATAACATTAAAACTTTCTTATACGTAATTAATGTTTGTTAAAAATGTTACTGTATTCAGTTGTTTTCATCGATTTATTAAATGTCCATTTAGATTTGCACAATAGACTTAACCCACTTAAGTTTAATATCTCGAACTTCAGTAATGAAATATAATACTTTAAATAGGTACTATGCTACACTAACTTTGCGAGGCAAACAAAAATTACTTCCACCAATGAATCTCAACGACTTCTGAACGAAAACAAATAAAAAACTTGGGAACAGATCATTGGCAGCTTAATTATTCACGATACCCTACCACGCTTAAATATTTCGTTTTCTTCAGAAGAAGCTATCGCACAGTGAAGTGTTTCTCATTAATTTTTGAATTTCTGTACCGATGGAATCAAAAGCACATTTTTCATCCAGGCAACCTGACTTAAAGTCTGCAACGCTTTACAAAAAAGCAAAAAAAGTTGCTGAATAGTTTTCAAAACTTGAGTTGCGGAAGTTGATTTGTAGTCCTTAAAAGGAAATCGTTGGCAACCTACAACGCCTTTTAACAGGGTAGCTACAAAGTGAAGTATCTTCATGGAGGTAATTAATCGTATTCCTCAAGTTATATCATGCGATGCTATTTTAAAGAGAGTGCATCTTCAAAAATTTGAAAATAAACTGCATTTGTTTTATTCACATACAGTAACTCTTTTTTAATTGACTACACTTTTATTTAGAGAATTTTCATAGTAACACTTTTTATGCCATGTTAATGAGTGTTTGTAAGAAATTAAACTGATTAATTTTATGTTTTTAATTTATGAATAACTGCGATCATTAAGTAATGAGATTGATAAAATAATTTGCTCTTTGAAGTTATATTTGAGTGTTTCTCAGCAGATTCTTTTGATTGCTAGAGAATGATTATTTTGCAATTATTCATTAAATGTTAAAATACCGGCCATAACTTTTATTTTATGGTTAATTATTCTTAGAGAAATGTAGTTTTTAAATTTATTGAAAATTATTAACTTTACATTAAAAAACATAATTTTTATTCATATAACCTTACATTTTTTTAAACTAATTTTAGATTGAATTACTAAATGTACGCAGAGTGATTCAAGAATCTTACTTAGATTTTAAGATTATATTAAGCATAAAAAGAAAATTATGGGATAATTTGGAAGATAATTTATGCTTATGGACAAAGTGCTTTAAATGAATATTTTTTTTTATGCGTTAACCAAGACATTCTTTGAGAGGACAAGTAGTATTGTGGATAACAAACATAAAGGTTTTTAATTTATTTAATCATATCATCATCCAATTCAAGTGACCTGATGGACAATTTGCTGGCGTTCTAGCCTTTGGTACCATAGGCTTTGTCACTACGACTATCGTTTTCTTTCTATCAGTGGTTCAGTTTTTCTGGTTAGCCGCAGCTTTCTAGTGGTTCGAGAAGTATTGATCAATCCATACAAACATTTATGGAATCTTCATTTATTTACAAAGATATACAGGGTTGATGGTAGCAGTTCAAAGGCAAAACTCAACTGGAAGAAGAATGTTCCTTTTTGAATAAGACTCGTTTTCACAGCAACCAACAGCTCGTTTCCACGTCAACAGCGCAATTCTGAATCGATTCCAAACGATTTCCATAAAACTACCACGTGACGCTGCTTGGCGCGAACTAGAGCATAAAAATTCCAACAGGCTTAAGGTTCGAATTCTGGCGGTGGCATGAATGTTTGTTAGTGGTCCAGAATCCACGTTAAACTGTAGGTCTCACTCTAATTAGCCCAACGTGAGCAAAAAATGTCCGTAGAGATATATACTAAATCGTCTAATTCGGATGATTATGTTTTTATGTGTCAGTTAATACATCTACCAACTTTGTTGTCCATTTTATAACGAAAGCATCATTTCAGGGGACCAACTTTGGTTTTTCTGCTACCGCCCATAAGCATTTTTGAAGAGTATACCCTTCTCAAATTTCTCAGACCAACAGAAGAAAATACCAGGTTTCCATCATTATACAATATACAGTTATTCCGATTAAACTAGTAGTTTCAGTTTTGCAGTTATACACGACGTTCAGTTATATATAAAGTAGTTATCTATTTATATACGACTAGTTATATTCCAGTTATACAAGGCGTATAACTGGATTTTTTTAATTCAGTAAATTGTTAAAAATATGAAGTATTGTATCTAATTATTTATACGAGTATTACATTCATTTGTATACTTTTAAGTTATTTCTTCTTTTTTTTTCTCTGGCTTAACCAAAAATTTAACTTTCAATCCCAGTGATCCTGTATAAGAATATTTTTCTTCCTTTTACATAAAAATCTGTCAAATTTTTTTCTTTGTCGTTTGTCTTATTTACGGGAAAGTTAAGATTTATTAAACCTCTGTATAAAAGCATTTACTTTATTGCATCTATTAATGTTGCATTGTCATTATTGTTACTTTACTGTACGTGAAGCATTTACTTTATTGCATCTATTAATGTTGCATTGTAATTATTTTTACTTTTTTACTGTTGAATGTTAAGATTTTTCTGTATAAAAGTATTTATTTATTGCATCTATTAATGTTGCATTATTATTTTTACTTTACTGTACGTGAATGTTAAGATTTATTAAACCTCTGTATAAAAGCATTTACTTTATTGCATCTATTAATGTTGCATTGTCATTATTGTTACTTTACTGTACGTGAATGTTAAGATTTATTAAACCTCTGTATAAAAGCATTTACTTTATTGCATCTATTAATGTTGCATTGTAATTATTTTTACTTTACTGTACGTGAATGTTAAGATTTATCAAACCTCTGTATAAAAGCATTTATATTGCATCTATTAATGTTCATTGTATTTTTACTTTACTGTACGTGAATGTTAAGATTTATAAAGCCTCTGTAATAAAAAATATTTACTTCATGAATGTAGCATTGTCATAATTTAGTGCCCTCATTGTTACATCATTGTACTTGAATGCTAAGATTTATCAAATATCTGTATAAAAACTACTGTACATTTACAGAAACAAACATTACTACAAACAAAAAAATGCATTTACTTTCATTGTATCTATGAATGTTACATTGTCATCATTTAGTGTTATCATTGTTACTTCATTGTAGTTGAATGTTAAGATTTATCAAACTTCTGTACGAAACATTTACTTTATCGTATTTATACGCAAAACAAATTAGTTTACATTGATTTATCTGATCTTAAAATAAACTTTATGTATCATTATCATATTTTTACCTATTGTAAAATATTTAAAAATATGCACCTTTAAAAATATACGTTTACAAAAATCAAAATGCTTTCAACCGAAATATATTAAAAAGGATATTCACATTTTGAGTAAAAGGTTTATTTCCTCAACACAATGTACAGACATATTGGATGAGATATTCCAAATTTCTATTTTCATTCGTTTGATTACTTCGGAAGATGAATAAAATGGAAAGGCCCAGAAGCTTCATATCGCATCTACACCGCCACATGCTGAATGAAATGGTCCCAAAATAGCTTATGTCGAAACTTATACACACTAAAGGGAAGAAGGCGAAACTCTGAAAACTCGTTCTGCTTGCTCAAATTTGGAAGAATTTCGCGCACTTTTATATCATGGTTTGGGTAAAATAATTTATCCGGGAGAAATGAGAAATACCTATGCGGAAGGATGGAATTTATTTTATTTTATTTTATTTTTTTTAAATGGAAAAAGAAAATTTCCACCATATTGATTGTGACAAAAAAGTTTCTGATTTTCTGCTGGTCGTTTTATCATTTTTCTTGGAGGGAAAAATGTCGGAATTTATCATCCACCATACAGGCGGCAAATGTTTGTTTTTTTTTCATCCTAAAAGACGTTAAGGTTTTATTATTCGGATAAGAGATGGAATTCTCGAGAGGATAAGTTCTTTATCTTTCTTTGTCTACTTTTTCGTTAGGTTTTGACTCAATATTCTTTGTTTTCTCTTTCCTTCAAAAAAAAAAAGAAGAAGAATATCGTTTTATATGCTGATTTAAGCAGTTCCACCTATCGGAAGAAGCCATTTGAATCGTTTCCAAAGAGATGCCTTCTTCAATGAAACCGAATTTTTCGACGACACGCTGGAAAAATTAAGCTTTATTGAATAATACGGCTCTTTTGAAGCGTATTAATGTAAGTAGAAGGATATTGATTTGCGAGTAAAATTGAAGGGTCCTGAATCTAATTTGCGAACATCAAGTCAGATACTCAGTATTTTGGATTTCAATAACGGCTCCATCAAATTCCATCAAAAACTTGTTCTTTATAATATTTATTTCCCTTTGATCCAAATCAGAGTGAAGGAATTTATAAAGATTAAAATACAATTTTAAATATGCGTGTTTTTGGTATAAATGCCAATAGCTATAAAGATATAAAAATGAAATATATGTTCTTATCAGTTTACATACTTTTTTAAAATAATGTATAAAATGTGATATTTTTTTGCTAAATTACATAATGTAGTACTTTTTTAAATTATGTATATAATGTAATACTAATTTTTTAAAATTATGTATATAATGTAATACTTTTTTAATATTATGTATATAATCTAAAACTTTTTAAAATTATGGAATTATATTAATTATTAAGTTCTTTATATATTTTTTCGTTGGTTTTCACTCAATATTCTTTGTTTTCTCTTTCCTTCAAAGAAGTAATATAAAAACAAATTTTAAAGTCAATTAATACTTTTTTTCACTATATTGCAGAAAGATCCTTTACAAATAGAGTTGAAATTTTCCTCTTACATCTGGCGCCATCTATTATTAGATACATGCAACTTAAATCTAAAAAAACTGAAATTAATTATCAATTTAAATTAATGAATTAATATTTGAATAATTAATATATATTATTTTTTATTATTTTAAAATATTTTTTAAAATAATTTTGTGAGTAAAATAAAATTTTAATAATTTTTTCAAAATAATTTTTCGAGTAAAATTGAATGATCCTGAATCTAATTTGCAAACATCAAATCTGATACTTAGTATTTCGGCTTTCTATAATGGTCTCTTTCCATCAAAAATGGTTCTTCTTTTCCTTTGATCTAAATCTCAGTAAAATATTTATAAATATTAAAATAAAATATGAATTAATGGTATTTTTTTTTTATAGATGCCAATAACTAGAAAAAATATAAGACAAATTAAATATATGTTCTTATTAATAGATATACTTTTTAAAATAATGTATGTAATGTAATACTTCTTAAAATTATTTGTATAATGTAATACTTTTTAAACTTACTTATATAATGTAATATTTTTTTTTTTTAAATTATGTGTATAATTTTTTTTTTTTAATTATATATATAAATCTGAAAAGGAATGCTCTGACTAAATTTATTACGCATTTTTTTTAAATTTTTTTATCATAAAAAATGGTGAATTTCTTTACAAACAAATAGATATTTAAGATCAAAATATTTCTTAAAAAATTTATTGTACGGTAACTTGTTTAAATTGAAATGCAATTTGTAAAATAAAGATCTCAATGCGGAAGTATTTTAGGTTAAAATTATTTTTTTTTATTTGAAAATAATATAGAATAAATTATTATAAAATTGACTATTTTATTTTGAATAGCTATATTTTAAACATGCTATAAAAGTTATTAATTAATTTATCATCATTTAAAAACTTAAAGATTTTCATAATGTTTAGATTTTACTTTTTCAGAAATGTTTAGAATTTTTAAAAAAAAAAAGTTACTTTAATGATAAGAATTTTGAAACGATTACATTTGACCAGACACAGAGCATTTCAAAAACAAATAGATTTTTTAATAAAATATTTTTTTATTATTATTTAATTACTTGCAGAAATAATTGATTATTTATTTACTGTCTTACATTTTTTTTTTAGAAAACTCTTAATCAATTAATAAAATTACACGTAATATATTTTTCTGTAATTCTTCGTTTAATAAAATCAGTTTGTGGATAATTCTGTCTTATAATAAACACTCCCAAGGAAAAGAAATGCAATTAATTACATGTGAATAAATTTATATTTTAATTGATAACAGATAATACCACATTTTATTTGTAAAGCATTATTTTTGCATTTTTTAAATAATTGTTCAACTATGCATTTCTATAAATTTATGTTATAAAATATTTATTTGTTTTAAATTTTTTAGAATATAATTTTCTTTAAATTTTCATTAAGTTCGATTCGAAATCGAACAAGTCATGAGTAATCTGAAATTTTAATGTGTATAACATTCCATGAAATTTTTTCATTAAAACGCATGATGATAATCTAGATTTTTAATTTTTATGATGATTGTAATCTAGACGCAATTATTATGATGAATATCTAATTATTATTATGATAATCTAGTAGGAAATAATCTAGATAAATATGGCGAAACTATTAGGATAATTTCGTAGATACTAGTACTAAGGATACAGATTCGGATCCTATTTTATTTACGAAGATAGTCGAGCTAAAGTAATAATTATTAATTATGGTGTAAATTTTCTTTAATATTAATTTTATATTTCCAATATAATTATTTCAGAGAATCAGCAACAAAACATGAACATTAGTAATACAGGAATACATTTTTAACGAAACCTAACAAGGAATTTTTTAAGCAGCCATGGTCAATTACTTAATATGGATAAAAAAGAAAATCATCATCAATTCATATATAAATAATTCATAATAAATCAATTCATTGAAATAAACATTGTATTCTCATTTCTTCGCATTAAACAAAAATATTTTTGTATATCCACTTTATAAATTAAAAAAATCGCTATTTTTTGTACCCAATGCTGTTCACAAAATATTTATATTTTGTCCACCTATAATTTCATGCTTGCTTTCAATAATTATTTAGTATATTCATATTATTTATGTATCTATCATTTTTGATATTATATTTATAAAATTTTATAATTCAATTTTTTTTTTTTCTTTTTATTTTATAAACCATCGTCATCTTTTAACATAGTGGTTACGTGGTCCTAAAGTAATATCTAGTTTGACATCAACTAAAGTTTATGTGCTAGAATAAGCACGTTAAATCAATTGGCAGAGAAAGTTGGTGGTAGGAATGTATGAATCACACAAATACCTTTTAGGATCTTCATTTCGAATTGAGGTGGCACAGTTTGTCAGGTGCACTCTGAATAACATTGAATCTACTGTATTTATATCTACGAGTTTTCAGGGATAAATATCCAGGATCATGTTGTATTTGAAAGTAACAAAACATCATTTAAAAACACATTGCTCTAGTTTAAAAATAATTATGTTCTTACACTTTTCTGTGAATTGTTTTAGAAAACAGAGCATTTTTCTGTTTTACATGTATTATAATGTGTCAATTTTTTTATTTTATTTAAAATATTAAATTTTTTATATTTTAAGTTAATATAGATGAAAAGATTTCAAATGTATCGTATTACAGATATGCATAAAATTATATTGAAAAAAATTGTTAATATTTGTTTGCATTTAGCTATTATAAATAATGACATTTTTATAGTACAATATGAAAGAAGGCACATTAAATAATGGTTTTCCATTAAAAAATTTTTTTTTTAAATATAAAAAAACCTTCTTGTATTTTACATCTGCCGAATAGTTATTATAATAAAAAACCGATATAAACAAGTAAAGCAAACCGCAGCGGTTCTTTATTTTTCTCAACTCGTTTAAAGAAAGTCGTTACCTTGTACCTCTCCAATAAAGATATTGATTAACTGTCGAGATTTTCTTTCTCAAACTCAAAACACCTAACAATTTTTTAGCACAATATATTTTTTTCCTAGATGGAAAGCACCTCCAAACTTTAAATTAACACTTTGACAATGTTGAACCGTAATAAGATAAAATTCAGATAAAGATTAAAAAAAAAAAAAAAAAAAAACTCGACAACGTGACACCATATCGTTTTTATACAAATTTTACATTTTTTGTTTCAACCAATTCTGAAATAAGTGATGTAACTGCCAGTCACCTGTTCTTTAAGAAACAGAAAATATATAGAGTTTCACAGACTTTTTTTCGCCAGTTGTACTTGGGGAAGATCAATATATTGGAGATCATCAACTAACAGCTCGTTAAAGAAACGACGTTCCCTTTTTTTCTGTCTCCAAAAACGTACAGTTGTATAATCTAATTATTAGTTTTTTTTTTCTCTCGCATTCAGAAATAAAAAAAAAAAAACGAAATAGCTTTTTTAATTAAAAAAAATTTAATCAGATATCATGCTTGAAAGGGAAATGCTTTAGTAATCTAAAGATTATTTTTCAAAAATATTTCTATCTTCATGTTATTTTTTTTCTTAAATTTAATTGGTTCTATTTAATTCATTTAAAATTTAATTTCATTGGTATTATATTATGTACGAATTATTTGTCTCTTAATTTCTATACATTTTTGAAATACAAGTTTTGAGAAGTGAAATCATATGTGTTAAAAATATTTAAGAAAAAAGTTTTTTTTTTTTTTTTAATTTTGTAAAGTTGTCTGCCTTATATTTGTATCTAATTTTTTTTTTTTTTTTTTAGTTTTGTATTTATTTTCAGATCATGCTATTAAATAATTAATTGGAAATTATTTAAATACGCTTTTTAAAATATATCAAATTTGACACAACACTTATAATGGATCTGATGGCCGATTGTCCAGGGCTCTGGCGCTAGGTGACACAGGTTTCGGATTAGAGTCTAAATTCCATTTAACCCACAGGACCCGGTCTAATATGACTGTTGGGCTTAGGTTGAAAACCTTACTCCGTAAAAAAAAAACATCACCTGTCTCGAAATCTGCCAGTAAGCAGACAACCAGTAGCATAAGGTTGTTGCCTCAATAAAGAAGATATTTACAATGATCTTTTCGAGCAAATTTGTATACATAAATGCTTGTATATCACTATTTATTTCTTTTCCTCCAATTTCTTGGCAATTCCACATGTCAAAAGTAACGTTTGTTTATTACTTTTTTAAAATGTACTATACTCGCCAAAACATTTATTTGCTTATTCTGTTATATGTTTGGCATAATCTGCTCGAAAACTAAAGTAGTTGCTGGAGTAAAGCCTATTTCATTGTCCTCAAACACTGCTGGACCTTTTCGCTAGACTGTAATCGTGAATACTGTAATTACTTCTGAATTTTCTTTAAATCTAATTGTGTCACTACACCTGTACAAAAAAATATCACAAATTACAACGTTAAAAATTTGAACAAAAATAATAATGAAACATTTAATTTACAGATAGAAGCAGTTCTAATCAAGAATGATCATTGCAATTATTTAATCGTGCTTAAAACCAGACCTACTGGGAGAGCCACAACTAATGATCAAGAGACGCCGAAGAAATGGATCCAAACAGATAAATAAGCTGAAGCCGATATTATTGTAGCAATGAATCCCAGTGAACTTCACGTTCTGCATTGAACCATTTCAAACGAAGTGTAAGCAATTTTAAAAGCAGTTGTAACTTTGTTGAAACAGTTACTATTTCGAAAAAATGACAGAATCAGAAAATATGACAGAACATTTAAATATTTTTTACGAAAAAAAAAAACGTGGATAAACTTCATAAAATGAATATCGAAATTACACAGAAACTTCTCTCCATATTATTGTTGTACAGTATCCTTGATAATTTCAAGAACTACAAATGTACGATTGAATGGCAAAATAAGCTGGCTAAACTCGAAGTTTTTAAAATGAAACTAATGGAAGAATCGGGAGCAAGAGAATCAAAATAACATTGATTCTCAAAAGCTTATTTTTCTTCTATAAAAAAAAAGGAGACTAAAATTTTAAAATTACATTCAGAAAATGGAAGTCATGTGAAAATTAAAACGTGATTAATAACAAAACTTTTAGAAATTTAAAAATAATTATTCTTCAAAGATCGGCCACTGAGTTTACCTCTGATATGTGCAACAACGAAAGTCTTTTCTGCGATTTAAACAAACAAACTAACTCGTTCATCAAATTTGCTAAGACTATTCAAATTACTGGAATATGTACAGATTGCAATAATGATTGTTAATAATTTCCAAATGCATTTCCTAATTAAAAGCTACTTGCTGTCTGCCTCCGAAGTTACAGTGAACAACATATTCGTTATTTCCAGCGAACGAATAGTAAGAATTATAGAGTCGGACGGATTGTACTGTTAATGATAAAACACGAATGAAATTCACAAGAAACTGCTAAACCAGTTCAGAAAGGAGTTAAGATTTCAAAAGAAACATTTAATTGTTTTAATACACTCAGATGTTTGTGGACCAAGGAGAGTTCCATCCCTTGGATGTTACTTTTATTGATAATAAGTCACGTTATAATGGAAGAAGTGTTTTTTGAAAACAAAGTCTGAAATAAAGAATACATTCTTAAAATTTAAAACACTTGTCAAAAATAGCCAAAAAAAAAATAATAATAAAATAAAAATACTCCGTAGAGATCATGGCCTAGAGTATCACAGTGAAAATTTAATACATTTATTGACGAGTGTGGAATCAGAAGAGACAAGTCCGCTGTTTTGGCTCCACAACAAGTTGGAGTGGGTAAACGTATGAGCCTCGAGGTTATAGAAATGCCCAGGTGTTAATTAATATACGCAAAAAGTTGTCCCTAGTTTTTGGGCTGATGTCGCGAATTGCACCAATTATTTAAGTAATCACTTGCCTTCTCGTAGTCTAAGCGAAAACAAAACACCATATAAGATATATTTTTGGCTTGACGTCAACTACGTCATATTTGAAAGTTTTAGGTCAGAAAGCGTTTGTTTTTGAATAAGCGATAGAAAGGAAACTGTTTATACAGATGGCAAGAACATTGATTATTCTATTGAATCATGAGCATACCAGTAATGGAATAAAAATTCCAGAAAAATAATTACAAGGCGAGGCTTACGGTTTTTTTATGAATTCGCAAACAATCTTTCTTATGATGTAGTGGGAAATAGTTTCCCCCACTAAAACTTTGAATTATGATACAAACACAGAAGCGAAATTCGGAGTGGCGCCAAAGCAGGAAACCACTTTATCTGAAAAGAATGTTATGTCTTACTCTGAATAGCTGACTGATGGTTCTTCCATATTTGGGAAGAGCAACTGGTCGACTGAAAAAAAAAAAACAGTCAAGTCGGGACAACAAGATATTAATATGAAAACAATACATTCGGAAGCTGGCGCAATTGCTAAAATAGCTGACACTGCAGAATCAAGTCCGAGATTGTGTGAATAAACCTTATGAAAAGTGAAAAATATTTTTTTTTTTGCTGATTCTTTTCTGTGAGCACGATGAACTTGGTAAATAGTTGAGAACTGGGCTCGAAAGATAAAACTAGTATTAAGTTTTAAGAGTATTTTAAAGACAAATCATAAACAAGATGAAATATTAAAATATTTAAAGCTTTATTAGCATCAAAGGGATAATTACGCTTCTTAGAATTGAATTTGTAAAGCTTTTACATCATTTGAAAGATTGCTAAAGATTAAGATCAATAAAAGCTGCAATTGCCTTCTGAATGTATAATTGATTTACAATTTATCAGCTGATTTTGTGATGTCTTAAGTTAATGGGGCCTTGAAAGAAGAAGTCCCTGAAGTTTTTCAACGCATCTAATGAGAAATTTTGTCTCTTAAAGATGTGGCCATATGGACCATATGGATCAGGAAAGCAATGGTATAATAATTTGGGTTAGTATTAAAATCATTGAAATTCAAACTGCTGAATTCTGACAAATGTTTATCATTCAAAATCTCCTAAAGTCATCATTATCGTATATGTCGATGATTTGATTATTATAACGAAGGTTAACTAGGAATATAAACAATATTTTATATAATTAAGTTATAAAAACTTAGGAAATTTGCACTACTCTTTAAGAATTGAATTCGTACGAAATACAAATAGTATCCTAATATATCAAATATATATATATATTATACACATTTTGCTCAAATTTATAAAACGCAAGATTCAAATTCTGTATCATTACCAAGGATAATGGCATCAATTTAAATAAAGAAAAGCTTCCCAAGAATGAAGAAAAAAAATTTGAAGTAAAAAAAAATACATATCGTTAATTTATTGGTTCTTTAATGTATATCTCTGTTGTTACAAATTTGATATAACGTATGTTGTAAATTTTCTAAGTCAATTTAACAACATTGCAATGCTTACTGGATTGCAACTAAAAGACATCTCAGATGCCTAAATGGTATTCAATGTCAAAGGTTAATATACAAACGTAATGAGGAGAGTCATTATCTGCATTTATTGACTCTGATTTGGCTTCTGACATCAACAACATAGAATTGGATTCCATTTCAACTTGCTGGCTAAGTTATCCGGAAACAACGAACAGTTGCCTTGTCAACACTGAAGCAAAATATGTGGTTTTATTAGAAGATTCTAAAGAATTTGTCATTCAAGAACTTTTTAACGGTATTTTCTGAGAACTCAATAATTACATCAGCCATAATTTGTTATGACAGTCAGTCAGCACAAAAGACAGTTAGAAGTCCTATTTATCATTCGCGAACAAAATGTATTGACAACCGGCATCATTTTGGGCAAGATATATGAACGCGGCATAATTGGTATTAATTATATAAATTTTAACGACTACCTGTTAATATGTTAACAGAAGCTCGTAATACATTTAAACATAAAATTTGTTGTTATTTAATTGGACTAGCAATTATATAAAGTTCTCAAGTAGTTAATGTAAATTTTATACTGTATTTTAGGGGAATTGTTGGCATATCACAATTTATTTTAGTTTCTCCCTTTTTCTGGATAGTGCGCATGTCAGAAAGTAATCAGGGCCAGATTTAGATGGAAAAAGGCCCTTAGGCTATTCCACTTATGAGGTACTTTCACCTCCCATTTCTAAGTTTGTAATTAACGTGAGAGATAATAAAATACATCATTACTGTGATATATATCAGTATGTTAAATGAAACATGTTGTGATTGGTACTAATCTTTATAAAAACTGTGGCACAAAAAAAAAGTCGAAAACACTTATTTGGACATTTATTCTCAGCACCCTATATAGTACTTGTAAAAATAACTAATCAAACATAACACATAACATTTATAAAGAAACAAAAATTCAAATAATAGTCATATGTGTAGAATTTCTCCTTATTTTCGAATCATTGTTTTAGTGTTTACTGTTTTTAGAATAATGTAATTTTAATTTTGCTAACAATTTGAATGTAGGCCTCTCTTGGTCTTGAGGCCCTAGGCTGAAGCCTAGTTAGCCTATAGAAAATCCGACCCTGAAAGTAACCACTGCTTAATACTTCTCTTTTAAAATATATTCTGCTCAATGAGATAGTTATTTATTCTTTTGATATATTTGGTTTAATGTGGACTACTAAGAATAAAAGGGATTTAAATATTAATTCTAAAGTTCTGAAACATCTGAAAGAAAATTATAATCCTTAAAAACAAAATAGGTAAAATAATAAACAAAAATTAATAGATTTATGAGAAACATCCCCAGTTTATATAATATTATTACTGTTTTTCTGAAATGTATCATTAATTATCTACAGCCAGATTTTTAAATATTTTTTACTGAAAAAAATTGTCTTTCATGCATTATCATTAAATATATAATTGTACATGCCTTTTTAAACTATTGTTTTATTAATCCTTTTATGTATAGGGTCCAATTAAATTTATTTTTGTCACATTTTCAATAAAATTTGAAATCATTCTTTTTAATTTGCAACCTTAAATACAATTCCTTCAAAATAAATAAAATTAATAATAATTATCTAATTTGAAAAAAATATTTAAAATTATATTTCATTAATTTTGAGTTATCAATATTACACCTAAAATTATTTTGCTCTTATAAATTGAAATATAATATTTTAATTAATAAAAAGCATGCCTGTAAATTATTATTATTAAAAGAAAAATTAATAAAATTAACTCACAGTTTCATAAATAAATTATTCATATAATTTTATCATCAGTTTAAATTAAGAATTCTCAATTGTTTATAATTATATCCTTAAAGAAATAATTTTATTTCTAAATACTTTGTTTTAATTAAAAATTTGTTCATTTAATTTTAAATTTATATTAGAAATATAATTGTAAATTTGTATTTGTTATAATTTTACAATTATATATGTAATATAATTATAAAATTGAATGATCAATTACAATTGTTTTGCTTTTATGAAGTAAAATATCATATTTTAATTAGTAAAATGCAAGAATGTAAATTATTAATATTAAAAATACAATTAATAAAAAAATTATCTCACATTTTATTAATATTTGATTTTTATAATTTTATCATCAGTTTAAATTAAGAGTTCTCGATTGTTTATAATTATATCCTCAATGAAATAATTTTTGTTTCTGAATATTTCGTTTTATTTAGAAATTTGATCAATTAAATTTACAATTATAATTGCAAATATAATTGTAAATTTATATTTTTATAATTCTAAAATTATATTTGTAATATAATTGTGAATTTAATTTTACATATTGTTCATTTAATTTATATTTATACAACTTTACAATTATATCTGTAATATAATTGTGATTGCTCATTTAATTTTACAATTATATTTGTAATATAATTGTCATTGTTCATTTAATTTTTTAATTTTACTTGTATTATAATTGTGATTGTTCATATGATTTTACAATCATATTTATAATATGATTGTAAAATTAAGTGATCAATCACAATTATTTATATTATAAAAATAATTCACATTTCCTAATAATTATTATTTAATTTCCTTAATAATTTTATGATTAGTTTAAATTAAGTTTAAGATTTATGCATAAAAATAATTCTTTCATTGACGAATAATTTGTTTCTTCTATTATAAAACTGAGTTGAAAATTTTAAATATGTAATAAAATATTTTAATTGTAATTATCTAATTTGTAAATTTTTTAAAATTATATTTCATTAATTTTGAGTTATCAATATTACACTTAAAATTGTTTTGTTTTTATGAAGTAAAATATATTATTTTAATCAGTAAAATACATGAATGTAAATTATTAATATTAAAAAATACAATTAATACATAATTAGCTCACATTTCACAAATACATGATTTTTATAATTTGATCATTAGTTTAAATCAAGTTTAAACATTTAGAACTAAAAATAAATCTTACATCGACTAACTGCTTCTAATTATTTTTGAACTAATTGTTTTCTACTGTTAGCAAAAAACTGGTTTGGAAATCTTAAACATATAAGATTAATATTTTCTTAGAAAAATATTTTCCAACATATCAAAGAATGGAAATTACTACTTTCTTTTATACCCTAAAGTATTTTGATAATAGCTATCATAAATAATAATAGCTATCAAGCTAACATCCCCATAATAGACAAATTGTCTAATTCATGAGGCAATTTTGATGCAAACATATACTTTGCCTCCAAGGTGCATGTTAATAAATAATTCGTGAAAATTAATTACCAATTTTATCCGATACATAGACAGATTCGGATTGTCATCAGCGAGAATGATACCACATCCACATGTGACCTAACTCCAGCGACAGGCTTTAGGAAATGAATACACGTAATTCCAAGCCACATGTGGTTTAATCTGAAGTTGGAATGAATCATATTCCGGATGTATGCGGCCGATTAAGTTTCTCTTGCCGATCCTGGGTTCTAACTATCCTAAGCGCAGATGGAACTGAAAGCCAATTTGTTTCGTAATTACATTTCAGGGATTAAGTGTTGTCTGTTGCAACCCGGAAGGAGGGAAAAAAGGAGCATTCGGGATAAATTATCATTAAGGAATTAATAGTTAAAGTAACTGGATAAAATAAAGAAATAGGTAATGAAGTAACGTGAAGCAATTATCTGCTATAAGATGCTGATAACAGTGACATTTTAAGTATTTTTTTTTTTTTTTTGCACTTGAATTAAGCACTTGAATTTGCAATATAATTGCAAAAATTATTACCAAATTTTTGATTAAAACAAAGTATTTAGAAGCAAAATTATTTCCTTAAGAATATAATTAAAAACAAGGATATAATTAGGAAGTAACGTAAAACAATTACTTGATATAAGATGTTGAGAACAGTGAAATTTTAAGTATATTTTTTTTTTTACAAATAATTTGTTATATTTGTTATAAAATTATTTGTATTTTTTGTAATATTTTGTTAATTTTCAATTGTAAAGATTTTTTTGTCTATTTATTTCTATAATATATAGGTAAGTTGTTAATATAACTCATTAATTATTG
The DNA here is from genome assembly GCA_021605095.1 of Caerostris extrusa. Lineage (NCBI taxonomy): Eukaryota > Metazoa > Arthropoda > Arachnida > Araneae > Araneidae > Caerostris > Caerostris extrusa. Next base: position 111,685 of record BPLR01018651.1, read on the forward strand.
TTTAACCAGTTTTTGCTTATTTTTAGTATGATGTTTACAAGAACCCTTCATATTTGTGAGAGTAGTGTTAATGTAAACCTAATTTATTTTCTGAATTTATACTATTCTGATTTGTGTATGATTGCAAATTGCTTTGTGCATATGCGAAAAATAAAGCCTTCACTTTCCTAACATTCAGATGACTTGGAAGCAGCTCACATGGAAGAAGTAAATAGGAAAAAAAGCACTCAGAGAAGTAGCTTATGTTGTTCCAATATTGGTAATATTTATCACAGAAATAAAGGAAGAAAATACAGTATAAGTAGAATGGGGTCTTGTAGATCTACTGAACTGTCTATGGAGGTAGATGTTGTTCTAAAAAGGGTCTTAATGCGAGATCTCAAATGAGTTTCCTTGGGATAAATACAAACTAAACATACTTTCTCAAAGATTTATTAATGCCAATGGACTTCCGATCCGAGTTAAAATGGGCGAGACATGGCATAAGTGGTAACGGATTTATTAAACGGCATCAATTAATTTCTTTAAAAACATAGGGCCTCGCCGAAATGACGAAAACATATTGGAGATCATTTTTCCATTTATCTATTTGTTGTTACACAAAAAAGTGCTGTTTTGGAAACACGCAGTTGATAAAGATTCTTCATACGATGCAAGCGAAACTGGCTTTGGCAATGTCTCATCTATGTTGATAGTTATTGGACACATGAGACCTGATAGCTGAGTGGCTAGCGCTCGGTAACACATTTTTAGGGTTCAAATCCAGGTGGTGCTATGGATGATTATAGTAGTCCTGAATCCACTTTAAAACCATAGGCCCCGGTCTAATATTAGAAGTGTGTTATGGAGGTAGTGTTACTCGCGTTCGTACCTTTTTTTCAAGCTAATAATGGAATGGAATATATGTCCTTATGAACATATGTCCTCTGGGTAGTGCTAAATGAGTAGCGTCATTCGTTGGTGCTGCCCACACGACATGCTTTCTTCAAAAAGCTAGTTTGTATAGGGATGCAAGGAAATTTTACATTACCAAAGTTTACATTACCCTTTTTTCATATGAGTTATTATAAACTTGTGGAGTTATTGCAAACAGGCAAGTATGAGTAGATTAATCGATAATAAAATTATAGACTAGCTGATAAATTATATATAGGTAAGTGACAACTTTTTTTTTACATAATGTTTGCAATACAAATGTAGAACAGGAAATTTTTAAAATTTGTTTAAATTTACCAGCAATCTATCTTGATCTCTAAATTTTATAGGTTTAGATTAAATATTTTTAGCATTTCTGCGTATTTTAATTTATAATTTTCTGAATTGCATTTCTTGAATTACCAATTAAAAATTTAAGTTACATAAATTATAAATAATTAATAAACACAGCAATTCCAAAATTGTTTAAGTGTGAAATATTGTTTGCTTGTTTAAATATTGATTACTATAGCTATATTCATTTAACATTAATCGCGATACCAGATAAACATTTGCTATTGTAGGCAGTGATTGTTTAAATAAAACTTATCTTCAATCTTATAAAGATATTAAGTATTTATCTATAACGTTATTTTAAACATATATATTCTGCCATAATGGCGATTATATAGTTTAGGGATTCTACCTATCCAAATAACTAAGGGGCTGTAAAATAGATTCCATTATTCTGAAATGGTACCCCATTAAATACGCATTAATATTATATTAATTGCTGCATGGCATCAGTGTCTTAAAAGGATGGCATCTGCGGGAAGTTAATATTGATCGCACACAAAATCACATTTCGAGGACAATCGGGATTTCACTGTCAAATATTTATCATTTATTCATATTAATCTCATCCTTGGTTCACCGAGGGCTAAAACTCAAATGATGGAATTATTCAAGCGGCAATTTCGATATTTCACAATTTCATGGAGGAGATAATGGCTATCGATTGTTTGTGTCACATTTCACCCTGGTTTGATTTGCATGTCTTTATTTTTGTAAGAAAGCATCGTTGTTGTTTAACAGATTTGGAGTTTCCCTTCATTTATTGCTTTTTTAAAAGTAGACATTTTTCCTGTTTAAGGCCCTTTTTTTAAGTTTGTCATGCAAACAATATAAAATGTATTTATTCGTCGAGCTGGATATGTTGTGAATATTGTTTCAGCGTTTTTTAATATATGTAAGCTCTTAGAGAATACCAGGAAAAACGACCAACAAGAATTACGACGCTCTTACGAATGTTGTTACAATCTCCATCGAGGTCTTATTTCTTGAATATGAGCGACACGACAGACAGTGCCACCTTTCCGGATACGGACGGCAGTTCTTCCTGTATGGTGGCTACGAACATCGCCACTAGCACACGAGTCACGAGATGCATGACTGCGATCCGTGAAATAAAAAAAGAAATAAATGAATATTTGTATATAAATTAATTTGATGAATACTTTCTTC